>JBBPTA010000140.1:1279-26576 GCA_038093915.1 Boletellus aff. emodensis
GAAGCAAAAGAGGACGCGCACATTGCGTATCTGGAAGCCAAGCTGGGGTATGCGAACGGGAGCAAGCGCAGGAAGGGGGACGAGGCCGACGGGTTGGACGGTGCGTACCCATCCGCCTTTGGAACGCGCACGCGCGACGCGGGGGCTCGTGCTGACAGCGCGTGCCACGGTCAGATTTGCTCGACTTTGCCAACGGGCTCGAGGTGTCGCTCTTTGATGTCCCTGATCGCTCGGACGCCGACTTGAACCTAGACCCTTGGGAGGATCTGGACGCTCGGCGCATCTCTGATGATGGCGAGTTCTCCGAGATGAGTCAACCATCGGACGACTCTAGCAAAAGTGGTCCGACAGACGACGACGAAGAAGGGGAAGGCGGGGCTGAGTTCGGCAGTGGCGATGAATGGACCGGTTTTGACAGAGAATCGCCCCAGCATGGTGAGGATGCAGCCATCGGAGTGCCCGAGACGAGGCCGTCAGGTATGCATCACTTCGCAGCCCACTGTCTGGTAATGATCGGTCTACAGGGCGGTACATCCCACCTGGTCTGAGAAAGGCGTCCCACACAGGTGCGGGAGAGGATACTATAAAGCTCGACCGTCAGCTCAAGGGCCTGGTAAACCGGTACGTCAGGTGGGCGGATTCGTATCCTTTTACTTCATCCTGTCGCGTCCAGAATGAGCGAGCAAAACATGTCGATAGTCCTGGATGGTATCGAGGAGGTGTATCGCAACCACCGCCGTCATGGTTCGCATCCGTTCTGCTGAGTTGCGCTCTACTAACGATTGTACAGACGTCACATCCTCCTTGACTGCCTTGGTGATTGACGGCATATCTTCCCATGCGATGCTCCTCGACTCGTTTGTCGTCCTGCATGCAGCATTTATTTCTAGTTTGCACAGACTGATTGGGGTCGAGTTCGGTATGAATAGTCCATTATTAGATTTTGTGCACGCTAACCCTAGCTTCAGTTGCCTTTGTTGTCCAAAACGTCGTGTCAGCCTATGAACGTCACCTCCGAGAATACGAAAGCGAGAATCCCGGTGCTGCTCTCAATTCCGACGAGCGGGGAAAGGAATGTTCCAATCTCATCGTTCTCTTGTCGGAATTGTACAATTTTCAAGTGATTTCTTGCATTCTCTTGTACGACATCATCAAGGATCTACTTGGAAAAATACTTTCAGAATTCCGAGTCGAATTGCTATTGAAGATTCTACGCAGTAAGCAAAGTTATCGTGCCCTTTCTTTCCGTGCTCATGTCTACAGATTCTGGGCAGCAACTTCGGCAGGACGATCCTTCAGCGCTAAAGGATATCGTTACATTGGCACAGTCAAACATTGCAAGCCAAGGTGATCACTTGAGGTGATCTTCTCTCTTCTATCTGTTTCTCGATCGTTTCTTTGACACGCCCCTACTAGTTCGCGCACCAAGTTCATGATCGAGACGCTCACCAATCTTAAAAACAACAAGGTCAAGAAAAGCGCAGCGCAACATCAAGGCGGTGATGCCGTTGAACGTATGAAGAAATTCTTTTCTGGCCTTGGCAAGAAGCGTCATGGTGAACCTTGTTGTGCTGGTGATCGTATTTCCATGATGACACGAATCCGTTGTCAGTCCAAGCGCACGAACCACTCCGGGTATCGTTGAGTGACCTCCGCTCCGCGGAGACGAAGGGTAAATGGTGGTTAGTCGGCGCTGCATGGGGAGGCGACCCTCTCGTCGACCACCACCGTGACAGATCCGCAAGGGAGAACGGAGTCGATGCCGAGGACATCGGTAACACCGCGCTCGCGAAACTCGCACGGAAACAGGGTATGAACACGGACATCCGGCGGAGCGTCTTCGTCGTCTTGATGAGCAGCGATGTACGTGGCTACTCTTGTTACGCTGGCCGATCATTTTGACGTCGAGATCGCTTAGGACTATATGGACGCTTGTGAGCGATTGGCACAGCTTAACCTGTCGGAAGTACAACAGCGTGAAATCATCCGCGTCGTCCTTCACTGCTGTGGTAACGTAGGTCGCTTCGGTTCTCTATCCAAAACCTTGTGCTGTAGGCTTAGTGTCGTGCTCTAGGAAAAGTCGTATAACCCATACTATGCCCTCGTTTGCCAGCACCTTTGTCAAAGGTCGCACGCCTATAAGATCACGCTTCAGTACTGCCTGTGGGATTTTCTTCGGGACCTCGGTGAGACGAGCGTGGGTGGCGCAGGGGTCATCAAGAACATCAAAGACGATGATGGTTGGTTTGAGCTCAAGACCATCTCGCCGTCGCGAATCAAGAACACGGCCAAGGCCTATGGGTGGTGGATCGCGAAAGACTGCTGCTCCATCACTATCTTGAAGGTGATCTCAAATCAATCGCCGTGTCTGCAACTTTCTCGCTGACCATTCCCTCCCATCACCACATGCAGCCCGTCGACTTTACCGTTCTCAAACCACAAGCTCGGAAGTTCCTCCAGGAGCTGTTCGTGCAGACGTTCGTTGCCAGTCAGGCTTCGTCGCCCATCCTAGCCGACGACGTCGATAAGCAAGCATCGCGCAATCGAGGAGCGGTCGAAGAGATCTTTGTCAAGGCGATCAAAACCGAAAACCTGGGTCTCGGGCTGCTATTCTTCCTCTCGAACGCGTTCAAACGAGAGGAAGGGTTAGTCGGATGGGCATGTGCTGTAGCAAAGGAGATGTTGCAGACGGGGATGAACGAGGTTCCAAGGCCATAAGTTGAGGTTTGCGTCCTTGTAGATTACCCAAAAAAGGTAGCATATCTCGAGTTCGTATTCGGCGGTGTTCTGCTCGATCGACGAATGCTCGCAGAGAACAGCTTCAGTTAAGCGACTTTTGGAACGCGACGGTCGCATACGAGCTCCCAGTCTTCCCTCCAAACGTGAACTTTTTGTACGGAATACTTGCCCTTGTTCGAGCGTCAGACGTTCTGACACCTAGCGGACCTGGTCGCACGTACTTGTACTCAAGACCACCCCCTTGTGTCCCGATATTCTGGATTAGTTCATCCTCAGTAAAGTTACATGCTACGATGGGTGGTAAATCTGTGTCCGACGATGGGGAGGGTCGCTCACAAGTGATGAGGAAATGACCACCTGGACGAAGTAACGAGACGACTCGCGGGACATACCCCTCGAGCGGGGCAGTCCGCTCGTCCTTGTGCATGAGTGACATGGCGTCGAACGTGCCCTTGTCCAAGACGAGATCCCAGACGCCGTCGCTCGTCGCCTCCCGTCCAGGCGGAGGGATCGACGACGCCGGGTCCAAAAAGTCGCATACCGCAAAGGTGACGCTGGCGTGGGCCGCGTCGTCCGCGTCGCGTTGCTTGGCGATGGCGGTAGCGAGGTCCACCGAGCCCTGGCTGTAGTCGATCCCCGTCAGCCGGGATGGGTCGTAGCCGGCTTCGATCAGGGCAAAGAGGAGGTGGCCGTTGCCTGTGCCTACGTCGAGCACGTTGGGACGTGCTGTCGGGGGGACGTGTGTCACGGCCCACGCGATCATGTTTTCCACCGGTTCCTCGCCGAACCTGGCGGCGATAACGTGGGCGCGCGTAGGAGAGCAAGAAAGGATGGGCGTACCACACCTCGCCTTCGAGACCGCTGTCGTGGAAGTGGGCGAGTTCCTCTGCGTAGCGTTGGTCCCAGCTGGTCGGTCGGCGTCGTTATGGGTTCGGCGTCGTGAGAACGGCGAGCAAAACACCTCACTGTGCCTTTGTTCCTAGGAGCGACGGGTCAAACTCGACTGCACTCATTGCGCGAGGGTCCGGGATCAAGCCAAAGTCAGACGATTAGTCAGCGAACCCCCCGAGTGAGTGGTGGAAATATCTCGTGTTATGGTGGGTGGTAGTGTAGTATATAGTACACGACTAAAATCTTGGAAAGCGACTCAGCCACGAAAACCGACTCACTGGCATGGCTGCAGCTCACCGGTATAAAAATCACCGCTTCCCGTCGGTCTTCTCAAGTAAATCTTTGGCCTCGTTGATTTTACTTGCGAGGTAAGGCGAACCGCCTCGGTCGGGATGGTTGGCCAACATGATTTGGCGGTGTGCATCCTTGAGTTTGCTACGCAGCGTGGACCCGTCTCTGTGACAGACGTGAGGAAGAAAGAAAGCATGACCGGACGGGACGCACTTGAGCCCGAGGACTGCAATGGCCTCCTTGCGATCCATCTTGGCCTTGAATCCTCCCTTGACCCATTGATCCGCCGCTCGCTTTCCAATGACGCCGCTCCGAACGAGGTGTCTGCCCACCAGCGCGGCAGTCACTGCACCGAGGCCGACGATGACCGGAGTTGCCATGATTTCCTAGTGCGAGCGTCCGCGCCAACCTTTGACTGGTCCCGCGGGCACGTGACGACCGCAACGCCTTTGTATCTTACGTCTGCGACGACGCGCACCGACGGCAATAGTCCCCATACCAACACCGCTTTACGGGTGACTAGTGATGGGCCACGGCCACCTTGTGTGGATCCCTTGACGCAGCGGCGACTTTCTGCGCTGACTCACTTCCAGTACTTGCTGTGCCATAGACACCGAATCTCGTCTCTATTCAGGCAAGTCGGAGTCGACCGCCTGTTTTCTCAGCATGCAATAAAAAGGCAGACGGGCGTCAGCGCCTCGCTCTACCTGTGCGCCTCTCCCATTCTCGCGAACATGTCGCTCACAATCACCCAGAACCTATTCGTCAATGATTCTACGACAGTTACGGTCGTGAAATGCAACGACGACGCAGTTAGCATGGAGCATCTCCAACCATTGTTGGGTGCTTCATTGGCTGACAGCGCCCTCGCTATTTCTGCTACTTATGCGGACAACTGCCGACTCTCTTCAGTCGCCTTCTCTGCGCAGTCACACGTCCTTGTCGTGAACGTGTCCAACCCTGCACGCCACATTCCAATGGGCGTGAAACGCCGCATTGCTAGAAGTAGGAGTCTTCTTCAAGATCATCTTCTGCTCAACTCCAAGTTTCACAAGTATGGGCTCAAGATGGACCAACTTGCAGTTGCCTTGTTTTTGGACTTGTCTATCCGCATCGATGATGCGGTAGACATGATATCAGTGTCCACTGGTAGCAGGCACTCCCTCCAGGCGTTGATGGATACTATGGGCGGAGAGGCAAAGCTGGTTAAGGAGAACGTACAATCTCTGTTTTTCGACACTCCGACAGAGTCAACGATGGACGCCACAGCCAAGGTGGCATTGCAGGCGTGGGCCACCGGTAGAGCAGCGACCCTTCCTCACATGTTGCCACGTTTCTCGCCTCTTCCTAGGATCGATACGAAGACCCTTCCGAGAGACGTACGATGCTTGGTTTATCTCAGTGTCGCCTTTCTAACTGAATCTAGCATCTGGTCGCACTGGCAGGCATTTCCCGGCACGCAGATCGCCTGGACAATTTGAAACCGACGGTCGCCAAAAATGATGTTAAAGAGCAATTCAGCATGAAGAAAGGCACTGTTAACCTCTTATGCGACCGATTTCCCACTCGCATCAAACGTTCACAACATCAGGTTTGTTGACGTTTTACTCGATACGCATTGCTCTGTGTAATGGTTGCCCAGGTCATTCAAATTGAAATAGAGGGCGAAGAATCTACGAGTCGGGTCACTGGCCGAACTCGCAGAGTCGATGGCCGCAGCGTCCACATCAACGTCAACCAACCTGTTGAAGGGGATAAAATTATCTCTGTTACGACTATCGGGAAAGATGATCCTACTTCCGCCGAATCCACTCGCCAGGACATCATCCTCAGGGCCCTGCAGCACAAGACGACCATCATTTCGAATTCATTTTTCCGGGCCTTGTGGCTCCCCAAGGAACGACCGGAGTGGCCCGAGTGCAAGGGCCAGAGGCATGCACTTTCCGTCCATTTCCCCCGTGGTCTGAATCCTTCTCAGCATGTGGCTGTACAAAGGATCCTGTCGAACAAGGATGACGACCGAATCGTCGTGATTCAAGGGCCTCCTGGAACAGGGAAGACGACGGTCATTGCAGCGTCTGTCATAAGCCACCATCATGCCAATTCTGGTCAACATATTTGGGTTGCTGCCCAGTCCAATGTTGCGGTGAAGAACATTGCTGAAAAGTTCATCAAAGAAGGCTTCCGTGAATTCAGAATCCTTGTATCCAAGGACTTCCATTTTGATTGGTGCGTCGTCCCGTCTTCCGTGAAATCTCATGCTGAAATGTCATAGGCATGAGCACCTATACGATGAGGATCTGGAGCGGTGCCTTATCCGGTCGGATAGATTCAAAATGTCTGTTGTGGAGGCAAGTAGGTTGTTGCTTGACTGCCAAGTAATCCTGTGCACGTTGAGTATGTTTTCCAACCTCAACATCGGCGTGTTCCTGCGCATCGTCCCAGTGGAAACCATAATACTAGACGAAGCGAGCCAGATTGAGTGTGGAGACTATCTTCCGATCTTCCGCCGCTTTCACTCCACTTTGTCGAAGCTCGTCTTCATCGGCGATGATAAACAGTGTAACATCTTTCTGTTGGCGCGGGGTCATGGCTGACGTGTGCCTCAGTACCCCCGTATGGCCAAGAGGACATACCGGAACTTCGTAGCGTTTTCGAATTTCCGCATCTTCGAAGACGAGCTTTGTTCCTCGACACACAGTGTTTGTAATCTGATTTAATCGCCTCTTGTATGTGCTAATGGCAGCGTCCAGATCGCATGCCACATGTGATTGGCACATTCATTTCACGAAACGTCTATAGTGGCAAACTTAAAACTTGCCATTCCTCCACCACATCCAAGGCGTGTCGCTTCATAGACGTGAGTCGAGGTCGAGAATTTAAGATGGGCCATAGTTGGATTGTGAGACAATCATTGTTCCGGTTGAAGGAGCCATTTAACCCCCGAAACTAGAATCGCGAAGAAGCACATATTGTTGTGAATCTCGCTCGATTATTTGTCTCGAAGAGCTTCCGTATCATCACCCCGTACGATGCTCAGCGGTCTCTCATCGAGAAAAGCCTCAAATCGGCGAATTTGCCATGGGAAGACAAGGTCTTCAACGTCGATTCCTTCCAAGGTTTGTTCCCACGAGCAGGTGTCGTCGACAGACCATGACATTTCGTTCTCAGGAAACGAAGATGACCACATTATCGTCTCCGTCGTACGCTCCAACCGGCCGGGGTTTCTGAAAAATCAGCGTCGCAGTAACGTGATGTTGACCCGCTGCAAAAATACCATGGTCATCTGCTCCAGCCGGGCCTTTCTTTTTGGCAAAGCCTCTGATACGCTCGTCGGCAAGCTGGCTGCCGCTGTTGGGGAGCAAAACTGGATAAACGCGAGAGACCGTGACGGCCTTCAAACGTGTAGAGTATAGATATCCGCGTATGGTCGCTTAGTGCCTATTGTTTTATCCTGAATCTCAGCCGAGTGGTTCATGGACCACCGTAATACGTGCATGGGTCTGTGTGGGCCAATGGCGGAAGGTGATACGGCACTCCGATGGTATTTTTGTAAATTAGGATGCTGCATGGAAGTCGGCTAGACCCGAGGCCGTGCGATGGAGCGTCCACATCGATAGGACATGCGACTCCGGTTCGTTTTGTGAGCCACGCTCTCTGCATTTTTCCTAGTCGCTCTTCCCATCTGTCTCGTCCTTCTACTTCAAAGAACTATGCTCTCCCCTACTCGTGTTGTTTTTCAGAATCTCGTCGACGCTGGCAATGATGGCAAGCTGGACGTTTCCCTCGTCAAAATGTCCAGCTTGGACGAAGATCACGACCATCTGCGCACCCTCGTAGAGCGCAACGAAGGTCGTCCTCTTGGTCTGTCGGGCACGTTCATGCCCAACGGGACCCTTCGCATCCTTGCCATCGCCGACGCCACCGACGTGTTCCTCATCGACTTTGGTGGGGACAAGAACAACGGACGCGGTAACGCTTCGAACCCTTCTTTGACCACCCCAGGACGTGATTACCTTCGCGATCATGTCCTAGGTCGCACTTGCGGGTTCGTCCACGCATTCGACATGGGCCCGCTCGCGCTCGCGTTGTGGCAGAGCCACGATCTCCGAATCAGGCAAGCCATCGATGTCCAGTCTGCTGGTCCTCCCATGACCCGCGCAGCGCGCACCACGATCAAGTTTGCTACTGGCGATGAGGCCAAGGTGAACGAGGGTAACATTACCCGCGTGTTCAACACTTTTGTCTGTGAGACCGCGACCGACATCGACAGCACTGCCACCACCACGCCCCTCGTGCAGCGTGCTTGGATTGCCCACTACATCTCTCAGCTTGTCTCCATGGAAGACAGGCTGTCCAAAGTCTCACCTGTTGATACCACTAAGCTTCCTACCACTGTGACCTACTTTATTTTGTTTCAGTTTCACTTGAGACTAATCCAAACCTTCAGCTCCTTCACTTTCTGGCCAAGAGCAATGCAGACTTGTTCCAGAGGGACCAGCTCAAGCCAGAAGAGGTTACCAGGTCTTACCATACATCCTTTGACAATAGGAAGAAACAGCTTCATGCCCAAGCTGATCGTTATCAGAATACAATTCGTAAAGGAAGAAACCAGGCAAGTTATTACTTATTTTATTTTTGGGCTGCATGTATTTAATGTTCATGTATAGGTGGCCAAAATTCATGTTCCTGCTCATGCAGGAGTTGGAGCTTTTATTGTTCCTGCCAATGTTACTTCTGCAAGCAGTGGAGCTGCTCAGTTAAAGACTGATGGGTTTTTAGCTGGGAGGCCAGTGGCTACTATTACCCTAACTGGAAAGGATGATCCCACTCTTGCTGAGATCAAGAGGACTCAGATTGTTCTCATGATTCTTCAGGGAAAACTCAGTGTTGATGGGGCTGATTTCAACCCTTGGATCCACAAGATTTATCTTGGCCCTGGAGAGGATTTCATGTGGCCAGCTGATTGGTTACAGCCAGCTCCATCTCCTATCAAATTCAATCCTGACAATATTCCTTGTCCTCTCAACAGTTCTCAGAGGAGAGCAATCAAGTGTATGCTTGATCAAACTGATTCTTCCAGAGTTGCTATCATTCAAGGCCCTCCTGGTACTGGGAAGACAACAGTCATTGCTTCTTATGTTCTTACTGCTGTCTCAGCTGGAAAGTCTGGTATTTGGCTCATAGCTCAATCCAACATAGCTGTCAAGAATATAGCTGAAAAGTTGGCTAAATTTGACCTGGTTGATTGGAGGCTTTTGGTTTCTGATGACTTTTATACTTTCTGGTAAGTTCCTTGTGTTTTGGTTCACTTTTCTTATTCCATCTTTCTACTAGGCATGAGCATCTGTATACCACCATCAAGACCAAGACTATTACTAGTGGTGAATTTTCTGGAAGGCTCTCTGAGCTTCATGGTTGTCCTGTTGTGCTTTGTACTCTCAGTATGCTCTCCAGTGATGTATTGAGATGGCAGGGTGCCTTCAGGAAGAATCCTGTTCACACTGTTGTTGTTGATGAGGCCTCCCAGATAGAGATTGGAGATTACATTCCCCTCTTCTCCAACTTCTCTACCATTAGAAAAGTGGTCTTCATTGGTGACAACATGCAATGTGAGTTTTTTTTTTCTAGATTGATTTTGTTCTCAGCAGTTATTTTAGTGCCACCACATGGACAAGATGACATCCAGAACCTTCAGAGTGTTTTTGAGCTTGACCACCTCACCAAGCAGAACCCTACCTCTGGTAAAAACCCCTTTATTTTCCTTGACACTCAGTGTAAGTTTCTCTGGTAAGATTTCTGATTCAATGATTAATCCAGTTTTAGATCGCATGCCAAAGCAGATTGGTGACTTCATTGCCCAAACTGTCTATCCCTCAGAAGATTCAGACTCAGAGTCACCTCTTCTCAAATCCAGTGAATCTCATCCTTTGGCAGAGGAAGAGTCACTTCTTTGCTACTTTGTTAATGTACCAGGCAGTCAGGTTTCCCATGGTACCAGCTGGAAGGTGAGTGCTAACCAATTATTTCCATTGTGTATTCACTTATCCTTTCCAGAACTCTGAGGAGTGTAAAGCTATCATCCAGCTTGCCACTATCTTCCAGGACCAGAAGAAGAACTATAGAATTATTACACCCTATGATGCCCAGAGATCTCTGATTGAAGAGGAGCTCAAGAAGGCTGAGCTTGAGTGGGGGGATAAATGCTTCAATGTAGATTCCTTCCAAGGTAATATTTTTCTTTGGACACCATTGATTATACTGAATGGTGAAATAGGAAATGAGGAAGACTACATTATCATCTCTCTAGTCAGATCTAGAGATCTTGGATTCCTTCAGGACAAGAGGAGAATGAATGTGATGCTCAGCAGATGTAAAAGAGGCATGGTGATCTTCACCAGCAAAGACTACATCACCAAGTATGCTAATCCAGGCAAGTACCTGATTGGAGAGTTGATCACCAGCTACTATGAGGAGGCAGCTTGGATTGAGGTGGGTGACTTGGCCAAGACACACTTTGTTTGAAGAATGTTGGGCTGGTTTGGTGATACACTCTTTTGATTGATGCTCTTTTATGCCTTTGATCCTGCCTGTTAAGCTGTCAGCTTGCTTTTTTGTTGTGTTTGCTCTCTTCATTTCATGTACCAATTGCTTTCTATGTTGTGTATAAAATTGTGAAGAAAAACAGAAAAAAATGGCAAAGAAAAAAATGAACTACAGATATTCTGTCTGCCCATGATCAGAAAGCACTTGTTGGTCCTTGTGATTGGTGACCAAGTTCTGGCATATCTATAGCTGTCAAATCTTGGTCTATATCTCAAGCAATCACATTCTACTAAACTCCAAATTGTTTCTGCAACATTCATTCTTCATCTGCAAGCTATCATACAAGGATACAGCCAGTGGTACAAGCACCTGTAAGCAAATGTGATGTACAATGAAGAACGAAAGAAGAGCAACGGAACAAAGGAAAGGATCTGGAAGGGCGAACGAGAAACAAGGAACGTGAGGCGTAAGTATGCAACCAAAGCACATGCAAAGGCAGCAATGGCAATGTAAATGACAGTCAGGCAGGCGCAATACACGGCGCTCAAGCAGGCGAAAGAATGGCAAACCGAAGCAGTAGCGGAACGTGTTCAAAAGTCATGAGCTAAGAGGGTAAGAAAAATGCAAAGGACAAAAGGAACAAATGGTTGAAAAGAGGTAAACCCTGTGTTTCTCCCGATTGGCCGCCCAGCAGCGAGATTTAGATGTTGATGCTGGGAAATGTTAAAAGCGAGTGTCAGTATTGAAAGTAGATATCAGCACGCGATGGAAGCAATAAAGGAGCGAAGTAGTGCAGTGAACAACGAATGGCCTACACAAGCAGCAGGCTTAGATCGGTGAAACATCGAAATGAAGTAACATACCTCGATATTGTTTGAAGGTGCGTGGAAAGAGAGGTGCTACACTGTGATGGCAACCGGGGTAGGCAGGGTTTGGACGGTAAGTAGAAAATGAGGGTGTAAAGGATTTCATGAAAAGGAACAACGCAAAGGGGCAGAGTACAACTGAAAACGTAAAGCGAGGAAAGAGACAATGTGGATCCGGAAGGTAAACGAGATACAAAAAATGATGTTGGAACAAACTTTGTGGACGATGTGCGGGGGAGGAAGACATGGGAGCGGGCAAGCATGATCAACAAAAAATATTAATTCAAGGGATGGGACTCGAAAAAAAAAAAACAGAGCAAAGATCATATGATCTGGAGGGAAGATCGGTCACATAGAGCATCGAAAGATGAGAGGATGGACGGCGGTGAAGAGTCCGGCACTTCACACTCCACCGACAAGATTTAAGTAAGCTGAAAGGCACTTTCGAGAGCAGGCATCTCTCCGTCTTCCTGCCGCGAGTGTGCAACCGGGCTGAGCAGGCCGCCACTCGCTGCTGCACTTCCAAAAGAGATGCGCCGAGCGGCCCGGCGGAGGGTACGTGGGCGCGGAGACGCAGACGATGGTGTACAGGAGGGACTAGTTAGGGAGGCAGCAGAACTCACAGGTGGTGACAGCGGTATCGGCGAGGAAACGGGAATACGCGAAGGGGATGTAGGCGTGCGCTGCGGACAGGGCAATTCATGGCCAAACATGGATGGATTGCGTGTGGGATTTCGACGGGCGGGTTTCATTGCATCCACTGGTGACTGTACAAGGGGCGGAACCTGGATATGGGGGTTAGGGTTCCTAGATGATTGGCGTTTGGCTTGAGACGACGTAGAAGATATGGATACGGTAGTGGCAGCTGTTTCCGTGCTAGCGGTAGAGAGTTCGTTGTCCGTCGAGGAGTTCGAGGACATTGACATCTTCGATCTGACGCCGGCGCTCGCAGCACGACCCGTATCGTTGCCTTCTTTCTCCCATGGAAGTACCGATGACAGAAGCAACGACGATTGTAATTGCACAGCGGGGGAGAGGGGGATAGACCAGGAGGGCTCACGCGTGCGCGCCTTCTTCGCAGTTTTGGAACGGATTTTTTCTTCTTCGTCAGAGGAAAATGATAGCTGAGGCTTGTGACCCTTTCTGACTTTCTTGCTGTGGGTGTTGGTCGGGTTCGGCGTCGCCTTCACTGAAGCTAAAGCGCAAGTCTCGCTCGGAGGTGTCTGAGGCGATGACTTCAACTCCATATCGAGAGAATGGGAAGTGGCCCGCTTGCTGTGCAAAACCTCGCTTGCAGGTGTCGACTTGAATTTCTTTGGTTTGCTAGCAGGCGTCGCTGGTGCTGGCTGCGCAGCACGCTTTCCACCGTTGTACAATGGTGCGCGCTTGACTCTGACAGCAACCTTGGCATTCATGTTCTCCTCTGGGTATCCGCCACTACGTCGTAGATCTGCATCCCTCAAGGTGTGTTCGACGTCAACATCAGTATCGACGTGTGCCCCGCTTGTACTTGCTAGAGAAAGGGTAGATGCGCAGCGAAGAGACGATGGACGGAGCGGGGCGGAAATCGATATAGGGGAGCCAATTGAAGAAGAGGATGCCGAAGTCGTCGAGACCACTGACTTGCGAACATCGGAATACCGTTTCGAATTCAGGGTTGAGGAACTAGGAGTCGAGGGAGAGCGTCTGTTGTGCTCGGGTTGACAACGTGTGTGCGCCGGCCGCAGATAAGGATGATGCAGCACACGATCATGACGCTGAAGACGTGTTGAGAGACTGTATGCACCAAAGGATTCGTCAGTGGTCACGGCGAAGATCAAAGAGCGAAGCTAGGACGAAAAGGAAAGATATGCATACCGTGCGATGCATTCAGTCCGGTCTGATTGGTCCGGATCCATAAAATCCATGCTGGACTGACGATACAGTGGGCGACGTGTGTGGGTTGGAGTGTTGGTTCGAAGTCGAAGTACTCCAGAAGGATCGGGCGTCGTTGCTCTGTGAGCTTCACCTTGATACACGGCACCCACCTCGCCCAACGGTGCCACGTCTTCCTTGTTGATAGTCTTGCGTCGTTCTTCTTGAGCCTTATGGCGCGCAAGTTCGAGAAGCTTGATTCGTGTGGCACGAATGGAATGCGGCCAGTCGTTGGGACCCTTGGCAGCCGATACACCACGTGCAATCTTGTCGAGTAGATTGGAGGGGGGCACAGATCCATTGAATGGGGTGATGAGGTGTGCCGGGAGGGCATCCAGGGTCTGGGAAGCAAAGTGAGCGGGCGTCAACCATGTCGCGAAGGACGAGACCTACTCTAGACAGTAACCTAGCTTGGTCCTCTTTCCACACAGCATTAGGGTCATCGAGGTCGTAATTCGAACTGTTCCAAGAGTCCGTGCTGTTTCGGTGAGCGGAGGGCGGGGAGAGCAGGACGTGAGACGCAACAGGGCTGCGACTGGGAGTGCGAGGTGCAGAGGACATGGGGATGCTTGGGCGGGGGACGATGAGGACGAGCGGGGAAAGAGACGCGGGCATCGTAAGAAAAGGAGCGGATGGCGGCGACGACAGAGAAATAATAAAATAATAAAAGTCCGAGATGTGACCAGTCGCGACGGAGGCAGAGCGTGACGGAGCAAGGAAAGTCTCAACTTGGTTCGATGAGTCGTCGTCGTTCGCGTCGGGGAGCAAACGACGCCAGGGTTACATAACAGGACTGTTTACTTCCCGGGTTCTAACTCCGATGACAAAAATTCAAGTTCCGTGACAAAAACACGTTTTCCTGCCTCGTGTCACGTTTTCCCTCGTTGAAATCACTTGCGCGTGTGACGCATGGATAAAACGGGTCACATCACAAAAAAGACATAAACGCATGGCGCTACACGTGTACATCCCGACACACGGTGGAATAAGCGTGGTAAACCGAGCCACCGGGACCCATCTAGAATTACAAGTCTGGCCGAGCACCCCCGTCAGCGTCTCAGCTGCCTGCCCGGCCCAGGATACTCGCCTTGCGTTCACTATGATACACTGTGTTACAACGGGGACTTAGTGTTCAAAAGTCCCCTCTACGTCAGCCTAGCCTCCACCCTTGGTTTGGAGGATCTATTGGGCTGTCCATCACGCCACGGTCAGCGACGGTGGGGCACGCAACAGACGACGCACCCTTCTGGCTTCTACGAAAAAGAAGGTGGAGGTGGCCACGAAAGTGAGCACGAGCAGGAGAAGAAGGAAGCGCATGATGAGTGTCAATGAGAGAGAGAGGCTATATGGTTTTCTTAGTAGTTCATTCTAATGGGCCGGCGAGACGACCGCCAACTCGCCCCCCTCTTATACTGCACTTTCAAGGTCCGATTCTGACCCGGCCCGCAGTTGACTTACCAGCACGAGACGACCCCAGAACGTGTCGCATTCAACGACGTTCATTTCCGGACTGTGCGTGTTCGATAAAGCATGCCAGTACGTGCAGGGCAACGGGTCATGGAATGGAAGTTGGAGCCTCTCCCGTGAACGCATTACCGCTCTCCTGGCACATACCTTTCGATCGTCACCGGCAACAAATGGTACAGTGCGGAGACGGTGCCAGATAGACAAGGAAGTAGGTGCCCAGATGGGTACGACACCAGCAAGTGGCATATTGACGGCGCATCATGTTGCAGCACGTAAACCCTCATCGGATATGGAAGCTTCCACGTAGTCGGGGGGTTTCTAATTCTAAAATTCACAACATCACGCTGTGTTATAGAACGTCTTCTCGGAAACAACCCGTCAGATTCACTGGCATCCAGAGTGCAAATTACGAACCTACGCCATGTTGGAAACACGAGCGCCCGACTACAAACTCGACCCACATCAAGCTGCGCCTACAGCTCTTGCTTCCCTTCCAGCGTCTGCCTTGGCCTGTATTTCCGCGCGTTTCCATGCAATGAGCTCGTTTGTCCGCACTTCGTAGTGGTGCACCCAGTAGCCAGCATATCCAAACGCGGCTATCGCAATGGCATGCCCGGCCAAGTCTGAAAGGGAAGCACATCGGACAAGCGGATGGATGTCTGGGAACGACCTACTGTCCATGAGATTTCTTTTTTGTATCGCGAGCTGGCCAAAGCGTGACGCGAGGCCAAAGGCGGAGAAACCGAGGATGGTGCTAAGGAGGGCCATCAGAGAAAGATTCGAGTACAACGAAACAAGACGGAGGTGTCCTCGACGACAGAAACGTAAAGAGAGAAACATGGACAAATAGGCCCCTACTCCCCGTACGCGTGATCAATCTGGCTGGCTTTCTGGACCTACTGGGTACATACCGAGTTGGTGATGTCTGCATCCACGTCTGCCTCCAGTCATGCTGGCCCGCCCATCCCGCTCGACGCGAATGCGGTGGCACTGACGCCAGAGGAGAAGACCCAAGTCGAAATCAAGCTACAGACTGCGCGTGAAAAGAAGGGGGTTGCTGATACAGCATTCAAGAGCGGCGATCTCAGGACTGGTGCGCCTCATGAGAGTCCTCTTCTCGTAGTGGTCCGTCTGAGCCATCGCGGACACAGCATTGCGATCGTACCACGAAGTACGACCATTGTGATCGGTTGAACGTCAAGATCTCATTGACTTTCATAGGCCCTGCTGTATCTACACGGAATCGACAAGTACGTCGGTCGACGCCAGACCTTCCTAGTTCATTCTCTAAGTAATCCAGAAATGCCCTCAAGTCTCTCGGGATGGGTGATCCCACTCTATTGCCATCATCCGCTATCGACCAGGCTGCAAGTGCCAAAGATGAGAAAACAGAGGTTTGCGGCCATCCCATCACGTTGTCTGTAGACACATGTCCAACAGGTCGACCTCATGCTCGAGAAAATCTACGCCAACATGTCTGCGTGTCATCTCAAACAAGAAAACTGGAAGCGTACCATAGACACTGCTGACAAGGTGAGCAGCGACCACCCCGAGAGGCAGGGTCTGACAGTCAGGTGACCCAGGCGCTTGCAAAGAATCCGGCCAACTCCAAGGCACTCTTCCGGAAAGGCAAGGCACTGGGCGAGCTAGGGTACTTTGAGAAAGCGGAGGTAGTCCTTACAGAGGCGAAGAAAGTTGCACCCAGTGGTATGCATCCACTTTACTTGAAAGGCCGTCGTTATCAATGATAGCCGCAGAAGCACCATCGGTTGACGCGGAGTTGGCGCGACAGCGTGCTGCGGATCGCGAGAGACAAAAGACGCATGAACAGAAGCTGCGAGGTGGGTTCCGCCCTGGGAGTGCTGCAGCGCTGTCTCACGTGAAATACGTAGGATGGCTGTCGAGAGAGAAGAAGCCGGAAGAGACCGCGTGAGCTGAGGCGTGCTGGGGCATCCGGGTGGGGTAGACAGGCGAAATACCATACTGACCAAGTTAGATCATGTACGATTCAACTGAAACATGTGAAATTACGTCGAGACGGCCGGCTCTGACCGGTACTACTTAACTACCAACATCATCCTTGCTTCCAGCGCCAACTCATCGACGCAACGCCATGGGTCAAGACACAGCAGCGTCAAAGGCCAGACGTGACGAGTCGCTTACTGTCATCGACAACCGCACCGGAAAACAGTACAACGTCCCGTGCGTCCTCGCTCACGTTCATTATGCTCCTGCTGAACTGGATGTCCAGTATATCGCACAACGCCATCCCTGCTCCTTTCTTCAAGTCTATCCGCGCTGCCCCCGGCCCAAATGACCGCTTAGAGGACGAGTCTGAGCGTGGCCTCCGAGTTACTGATCGGGGCTTCCTGAACACCGCCGTCATCGAGAGTGCCATTACTTATATTGATGGCGAAAACGGCATCCTGCGCTACAGGTGCGTCGTGCTGCGCCTATGGCATGCCCTGTTCTTACCTACGCCCCTTGCAGAGGTTATCCAATCGAGCAACTCGCCTCTCAGTCGTCGTTTCTCGAGTGTGCATACCTCCTCATCTACGGCTCCCTCCCCACCCGGGCCCAGCTCTCTCACTTTGAGCGTGAAGTGCTTAACCACGCCGTGGTACACGCAGACGCCGCTATATTCTTTCGCGCATTCAGATATGACGCTCATCCGATGGCCATGTTGACCAGTGCATTCGCGTATTTGGGGTCCTACTACAGCGAAGCAAACCCGTCTTTACAAGGTATTGCCTGGATGTTTGGCCACTTGGATTAAAGCGTTGACAGCCCTCTGCGTCTTGTTTCCAGGCCAGACCCTCTACACGAACGGTGCCAAGGGGGACCCAGCTGCATTTCAGAACATGGACAAACAGATTTATAGGCTTATAGGGAAAGCGATGACGCTCGCCGCAATGGCCTACCGCGTGCGGCAGGGAAGAGACTTTGTCGCACCGCCGACGGGGATGAGCTACACGGAGTCGTACGTGCTCTGTCCCGCGGCGTGTAACACCGCGGACTCACGGCTACCGACTTGTCATCAGATTCCTCTTTCAGCTCGACCACCTCTCACACAGCGATGCCTTTCCAGCGACATCGGCGGCTGGTGGGATTGCATACAAGCCCCATCCCGTCCTCGTCCGCGCACTGGACATCCTTTTCATCCTCCACGCTGATCATGAGATGAATGCTTCCAGTACCACCGTCCTTCAGACTGGATCATCCCTCCCGGATCCTTATAGCGCGATCGCAGCGGGGTGTGCATCGTTGTAGTAAGCATTGTTATTCCCTCCGGAGGGCCTGCACAGCTTAGACCCCTGGTATGCAGTGGCCCGCTTCATGGTGGCGCGAACGAAGCCGTGATCCGAATGTTGGTATCCATTGGACGGTATGTGTTGCATCACCTCCAATCGCCAGAGCCAACGCATGGATCCTAGTCCTGAAAATGTGCCGGAGTTCCTCGCCGCCGTGAAACGCCGCGAAAAGGTCCTTAGCGGGTTTGGGCATCGTGTTTACAAGACCGTATGTGTCCATCCCACCCGCCTGATGAAAACAAGACAGCTCAGGCTTCTCCCTGACAGTCTGATCCACGGTCCTTCATCATCAGAAGGGTGGCCGATGAGGTGTTTGCTGTGTACGTGTCCGCCTTGATTACTCGACCTGTCCGTTCCCAAGACGCTCCGCTCATGCAGGACGGGTGCTGATCCTCTGCTGAATACTGCCATGGCACTACACGACGCCGCACTCAAAGATGACTATTTCGTTTCGCGAAGGCTCGCACCCAACGTTGACTTTTGGAGGTATGACCACGCCTTTGCAACCGAAGTGGGTGCTAATGACTTGAGTAGTGGTCTGATTTACCGCGCAATGGGTGCGCATCTCCGATCGGAAACTGTTGTCGTATAGGACGTGTGCTCACTGATATCAGGTTTCCCTATGGATTTCTTCCCTGTCCTGTTCGTTGTGCCTCGTGTTGTAGGGTGGCTCGCGCACTGGCGTCAGGTGCTCGAGTTTCCTCCTGCAGTTGTGAACATGCTGATGTTGCGCGCCAGATGATGCTCTCTCCTGAAGGTGTCAAGATATGGCGCCCGAGACAAATCTACGTTGGTCCATCCGAGCGGGGGTATGTCCCGGTGGAAGAGCGGGAAGCGGCGGAGGGTGTTGGCAAGGAACCAAGCGAGGTCGTGCATTCAGGGTGAGTCTCTTCGGGCCGAAAATAATGAAATGTTGCTGACGACGTTCATAGGATCACGAAGCGGCGGAGGCTTGTGGAAGGAGACAACGTTGTAAAGAGTAGGCTTTGAGCTGGTCTTGTCGGAATGCGACGTCGTTTGCCGTGAGGCAGTGTATTGTCCGACGGGGTTTGAAGGGGAGATCCATTTGTATGTGCATCAGGGATACGCGTCCGCCCCGCCTCCTCGTTTTCATATCCGCCCCGAGTATTTATCCTTCCCCTGCCCCTTCGCCGTCCGAGCAGCCATGTTCACACTCTTTTTCCTCGCCCTCCTTCTCGTCCAGTCCGTGTTCGCCCAGTCCGATATCTCGATCAACACTCCCACCCTCACCCAGGTCCGTCCGCCCGCCCGTCCCCGGGTCGCCCCTTGTCCAACTTTGCTCCCAGTGTCAAAAAGCCCAGATCACTTGGACCAACACTGGAAAATCCCCTTATGAGTTTGCTGTTGTCCATGCCGATGACCTGTGTGGTCCAGCTATGTCAGCAGTATTCCTCGGCCCTGACCCGCAACTGACCCGCCGCAGCGAGGAGTTTACTAACCTGAACTCTACCAACATCACATGGACTGTCGCCGTTCCTGGTGGCACACAGGTCGTTCTGTTCGTGCAGGACGCGGCCGGCGACCAAGGCTGGAGTGATACTGTACGCTTTTCTCGGACATGCTTTCCCCTCTCCTGACCATTGTATGCTGGACAATAGGTTACCGTTGGCAACAGCAGCGACACCTCCTGCTTGACCGGTGCTAATTCGTAAGCCTTGCCCTTGTGACTTCCTTGTGTGGTTGATCAATGCGCTCTATCCGACAGCCCCTCTGCGACTCGCACCGATTCCTCAGCTCCGACATCGTCGGTTTTCTCTCCAGTCGGTGCTGCCAACGCTGGCGTCGGCCCGTCCTCCGCCGCGTTTTTGGCGCATTCCGTCAACACCGTCCCTCTTGCCGGTTCATTCGTCCTTGCTCTCGTCGCGTTTACTCTCTGAGCGACCAAGGACACCCAATCTATAGACGTCGCGCGGCCTAAGGCTGCAATACCCAGCAGGTCAAGATGCTAATTATCCTGGTGATATTCCCATTCTTTTTCCCACTCGGAGCTGGCTTAGATTCTCCCCCGCTTTCATTCTTGCGGTTATACGTGTTTATCCGTGATTTATTAAGACTGTGACCTCTTTAGACCAGATCTGGAGGAACTGCGTTGTTTTACTTCAGGCTTTTGCGGGTCGAGCTCACCCCCACTGGTTTGGGTTGGTGATTGGAGCGTTGTGCCCGGGATTTTTTTTTTTTTTGGGCGCTTGCATACCCTACGATACTGTTTGTAGTACTAGTTGCACGAATAAGCGCATTAGTAGACTTGTTATTGGAGTTTAAACTTTCTGTATACGATATCGTGTGATGTGTTTTGACCCGCCGTTGATTCAAAGGATGCTACGGACTGAGTAAGGTGCTCAGACACCCGTCCCTTTTGGCGATAACTATTATGCTTGTTTACAGGATTGGACGAGGGCAGGCGAAGAATTGAACGTGTACGTGGCATCATCCCGCCTTCCTGCCGCGTCAAAAGTGACAGACGCCTGAAGCTGTGCTGTCTCCAGCGTCCCTGCAGACATGCTATGCAGATTGCTGTCGTGTACAGTTGTGAGTGCTGCTTCGAGCGACGTTCCCGATACCGTATTCATGTTAAGTAGGTCCACTCAACATCCGTGTGTATCCGCTCATGTTGGTGCGTTGCAATTGATGGCCACGGCGGGGAGACCCTTGGGGATGCCGTGACCGCCACCGTGTCCCACCACACCACGCGAATCCCTTTTCCAGGATATCTTTTATTGTGCTGCGCCTACGTTCAGGATCGAGTGTACCGTGGAACCGCGAGAGCCCACAGCGTGTCCAACCTTGTGTTGAAGTAACCGTCAGGCCCGGCGGCCGTGGGCGTTCCGCTGGTGCGTGCGTTTCGCCGTTGCGGCGATATCCGTGTTTGCGAACGCCGGGCCCTCGTGCATTTATCCTAGATGGATACATGTTTACAGAGGGGGGCCCCACTTCAATCAACCCCGACAAGGGCTTGCCAACTTGGGGTGCGTTGCATCACCATAATACAAGTACCCATCTGATCGGCTAGCAACGCGCTTCAGGGCGCCGTGATCGTCGCAGGCAAGGACTGGATGGGCCACTCTGACAGCGAGGGACCCACGTCGTCTTGTTGGCACCCTTTGGGACAGCCTGGGCCGACGTGCGCCGATTTTGCACGGTACATGCATATACTACTGTATCCCTAAAATGCGAGCTGGCATTTGCCCCATGGGCACCCGGCATCATACTCTAATGGCCGCCAACGTCCGCCTTGTTCCCTCTCACACGCTCCGTTGGACGCACATGTCCGGACAGGCTGCTCCTCGTCGTGTCGTGAGACTCGGTCTGGCCACGCTGCCGTCGGACCATTCGTCGCCCGCGTCTTAACGCCATCATCAACGCGGACCCGGCCCGAGAAAGCGGAATACGTTGGGGAGGAAAACGTGGGGCACGCACTTGAGCCAAAGGTCTCGAGCCGACGGTTTCTTTTTACGATATACACTGGCAGTGTCCTGTTTATTCTTCTTTTTACAGTTTCGGTTCAATGCCCACACCCCCACTCAAGGTACCCTTAGTTCGAATGTCCTACATAGAGCGACCCCTCCACTAATGGGACAAAAATGGATTTAAAAATTAAAAAAAAAGGTGCCCGCCGGTCCGGTCGCCTAACAAAGTCGCGTGCGAGGAAGAGGGTATTCCTCACGAAAGCGTCCGTATACAGAAGCAGGAGCAACGAGAACAAAAACGACGTGCTGCTTTGCGGTAGCACCGACTTGATTGGGGTATAAAAAATAATTTTGTTGGGCTGCCAGGGTCGACGGGGCCACTGGCCACTGATCGAACGGGGACTGCATCATGTCTTTACTACACGGACGACATGACCAGGTTGCCGCCGCAGCGAGCGCAAGAACGAGAACCCCGCTCACGGAACGGATCGACATATGTTGTGTGCGTGTGTTCAACGAGAAAGCGCACAACGAGGAGGCTGCAGCTACTTCATAAAGCGCCCAGGAAGGCCAGTACTGTCTGACGGAACCGAGGCGGCATACTAGAGAAAAAAAAGTTTCAGCAACGGCGACCGTACTGTCGTCTTCTCCGCAGAAGACTGGTCATCTTAGATCGATTGGGTCACCGCAGTGGGGATTTGTCAATCGTGTCAGCAGGTGACGGCGGTAGGAAATTCCTCACAAGCGGGGTTCCACCAGTACTGCGCATTCGCTCGATGTGTGTGTCGCCGTTGTCTGCAACGTATGCATGTCGACGTCCTCCTTTCGAAATTAATCGCGCGACGCCGCTTGTAGACTCCACAAGTTTCGAAAGGCGTGTAACTGACGGCGTACCACACGGGATCTTGCGATCGAGGCTGCCTCGTTCTTTGCATTTGCGGATTACACGTGTGCACGCGGTGGATCTCGACGAGGGCGATTGGTGGGCCGGGTACTTCAAGCTACTGCCATGTGTGCGCGCTTAGCATGCCTTCTAAGAATCCATCGGACGCTCAGAACCTGGCTAGCCGAGGCGCCCCAGTCTGGTGACGCCCCGTTTGGATAACCGCGAGTACAGACGTCAGACCCGTCGCTGGTTCATTTCACCTGTCCAACAAGGGCCCGGCAGTGGCGTTTGAGATCCAACTCATGAAGCGAATCGCTCGACCGAGAGAACGGTCCGCTGATCACCAGGTCGGCGCCGACACGACGTGGCACACCGTGTGCGTGCGCCCCCACGGTCGTCGGACCGCCCGTCTTCTTGCACTCACGCCGGGTTGTCTAGCACCGTCCGCATCCCGTTTGCGAGTGAGAAACACGCCTCGATTGCAAAGCAGGTCATCGATGTCGACGTCGAACTGCAACAGGACGCCGTCGAGCGGACGTTGGCGGTAGAAAGCGACGAGCTGGTCGCGTCAGTCCATGTCCCGCCTGCTTCGACCCGCGCTTCTTGATCATGCATCGCATCGCAGGGTGTTTCAGACGCTAACCGTCCGTTTAGCTCGTCTGACCGTTAACGGGTTCCTCGAAAACGTCGATCTCGTCGTCCGCACGTTGGAAGAGTTTGGCGAAGAGGCTAGCAAGGAACGAGTGGCAGAGACAGGGACATCGGGTGATTAAGCGTTTCGATTCGGTGTTCGTACATCAGGGTGCTTGATCGACAAATAGTGTGCAATCATCTATCGTCTAATCATCTCGCCCGGGCCTTAGACATCCACACTCCCCGCCTTCTTTTTCTTCTTGTTCTCTCGTAGTGGCTTACTCAACAGGCTCTTCAGCTCCTCGTCTTCCAGCTCCTTCTCAGTTTTGACTAGCTCCGGTTTATACCAGACGGGTGGATGCGTGATCAAGAGAAGACCAGCGGGTGGCAGGGCGACAGTGAAGTGGAAAGCAGCCACATACGTGTTTGTAGGCGTGTAGCTGGTTACAAGCACATCAAAAAGACGATGAAGCATCCAGAGTGGACTGTCACTCACACCACCTCGTACGGTTTCACGAGTCCATGAGACACGGCCTCTTGCAGACCCAGCCGGGTCCTCTTCTCGTCCCCAAGGACGCGAATGTTGATCGGAAAGGCACCAGCCTTCTTTTGCAGCTCGAAAAACACGGCGCGGGAGTTCTTCAGCCTCAATTGATATGTCACAGCCCCCTCCTTTTGGTAGACAGTCGTTCTCGATTCCTCCACCCGTGCCTTGTTGGCGTCGGAATTAGATCAGATCAGATTCTCGTCGCCCGAGATGATGGCTAAACCATACCTTTCCATCTCCGGACGAGACGAGAATATCAATCCCATACACTTCGTCTTCCGCAAATGTAATCGTCTCCGTGTCCCGCCTCTGAGCTTCAGTCGGGTTCAGGATGATACGCTTCTTTCCGTCGATTACATTTTGCGTCTGTTGACACGATAGCATCCCTGCTCCGAAAAAAAAAAAAAGAATCAGACGAGTTCTTCCGTCGCGATGGGTCCCGATCGCACGTACCTTCTACCGGCTTGCAGTCCCAGGCCGAAGCCACCTTTGCGACCGCCTCCGTCACCCCCCAGTTCTTGTTCCCGACCTTGACCAATCGCAGCGCTGCCTCGGCGGCATGCCAAGCCGCCTTGAGCACGTCGGCCTGCCGTCCCGTCACCGGATTTTGTTCGCTTGCGCCGACGACAATTGTTTCCGCGCTGATCGCCGCAAACCCGTCGATGTGGGCGCCGATGTGGAGCTTCACGACGTCGTCCTTGGCCAGCAGTTTCGATGCTTGGCTATCCGAGCTACATCATCGTGTACACAGATAGATTCAATCGACGAGTTCGCAGCAGTGGGAACATGGGCGCTCCACGGGAGAAGGCATGAAAAAAAAAAAGACGCACGTGAGAGGGGAAAAGTGGGCGACGGCATTGTTGACGGAAACACACGTCGGGAAGGCGATGCCTAATATCGTGCGCCTGATCAGAACATGCGAGGAAGCGAGAGGACGAGCAATTTTGTTCTCGTGCCTTTGGAGATCTTGGCGCCGCCCTTGAGGGGCTTGTTGTACACGCCTCCGGTTGCCTCTTCGAGGAGTCTGTCCCCCTCGGTGCACAGATCAATGACCTTTGCTCCCTCGATGGAGAGCGCGATGAGCTTCTTCATGACATCGTTCACGATGTCACCGGCTGCCTAAGCAAAACAAACCCGATGATGAGAGCTCCTGAAGACGCCGTTCTGCGAGGCGGTGTGAGTAATACTTTGTATTTGGTGATGTCCGCCTCCGATATCAATCGCGGTTTTTCAGCTGGTTTTGGGTCTTGAGATTCAGCCATGGCCGTCTACGTCGAAGAGGCTGGGAGTGATCGTTGTGGGGAGGTGCAAAGACGATCGTGTTCAGAGCGGCAGGCGAAAGACAGTCCTGATTTGGAAACCGCCTGGACATCCTCCGCTGTGCGCACGATACTCGGTTGCTCATGGGTATGCCTACAATCTAGTGTACAGCTTGGTTACGTGGGTATCGTGTCGTAGTGTGCCGTCTAAATGTGCGTCAGTCTCGTCCCAGGTATCAATCGTCACCAGGTATAGTCCAATCGTGTGAATCTGCCCGTCGTCGCAGCGCCCTTTTGAAGCACACGAACCCGCGCAACCGTCGGCACAGTTCGGGCTCGCCTTCCCCTTCGCCCTCGTCGTTTGAAGGCAAAGAGTTAAACCAGACGCGCCATTCCGGCTGTTTTCCAAACGGCTCGCTCCAAGACAACTCGGACTGAATGCTTCCTCGCACAGAGGTGCGATCAGTCATATCGCTTGACACGCCGTTAGTTTCGAGCGCTGGGTTCAAAGGACGATGC
>JBBPTA010000141.1:0-28746 GCA_038093915.1 Boletellus aff. emodensis
TGCCACCATTCTGGTTGCAAGTTCTCACCACTCCAATCTATTGAAGTGAGTCTCACACTTCAAGCTTATCCCTTGGCTGTCCCTCAGTCTGCGCCCCCTTTGGGAGTTTGCCTGTACACTTCCAAAACTGGGTTCGTATCCCATCATCAGGACAAAGGGGGTTTGGGCGGTGACCGAGTGGGTGGCGGCGTTGTGAGAGAATTCCACCATGGGGAGAAGAGAAGCCCAAATAGAGGGGTTCCCTTTACAGAACAATCTGAGGTATGTTTCTAGCTCCTGGTTAACACGTTCGGTCTCGCCGTCAGTTTGTGGGTGGTAGGCGGTTGATAGCGCTAGGTCGTATTCCAGGAGTCTCGCCAGTTCTCTGGCAAAAGCTGAGGCGAATTGGGGGCCTTGGTCAGAAATGCATCGTTGGTGTAGGCCGAAACGGGGAAACACTCGTTCAAAAAATAATTGTGCGACTCCGTTTGCGTCAATGTCCGAGGTACAGGGGCAAAGAACTACCCCCTTCATAAGGCCATGATCGACCACGACCATGACAGCATCAAAGGTACCCGACCAGGGAAGGCCGGTAATGAGGTTGACCGAAATAGATTCAAAGGGGTGAGTGGCGGTGCTAGGAATGGGGGAAGCTGGTGGTATGGTAGGGTGAGTGATGACCTTGTTGGCTTGGCATTCGGCACATCCGGCAACATAGTGCCGGACGAACGTGGGTAAACCCGGCCACCAATAATCGTGCTGTAACAGGTGTAACAGGCAGAAAGTGCCGGTGTGTCCTCCTGCAGCCGAAGTGTGGACAGAGTGTACTAGGTCGTGACGAGCGACTTCTGGGACATAGAGGTGTCCTTTAAAGTACAAAGTCCCGTCAGTGAAATGCCAGTCCCGCATGGTTGCACGGGGGAGGAGTGATCGTCCATCCTTCAGGGCGTTGAGGGTGGAGACGACCAAAGGGTCAGTGGGGGAAGAATGGGTGATTTTGTCAACAAGGGCTAAGTCAATGAGAGAGATGAAATGGTCTGGGGGAAGAAGGACGACGTCATGGTTGTCAAGTGAAGTGTCAACTTCGTCTTTGTGAGATAGTGCGTCGGTGGGTCCCATCAAACGTGCGGGTTGGTGGCAAAAGGTAAGGTCAAAATCCTGAAGGAACAGCATCCAGCGGGCCTGGCGTCGGGAGAGTTTATGTGGCTGTTTAAAGTACGCCAGGTTCTTATGGTCGGTAAGAATGGTAACGGGGTGAGCTGTCCCAGTAAGATAGTGTCGCCATTCTTCCAGGGCACGTATGACCGTGAGGAGTTCTCGGTCGTAGATGTCGTAGTTCCGTTCTTTGGGGGAGAACGTCCTGGAGTAATAAGCGCAGGGATGGAGGTCACCATTAACGTCTTTCTGCATAAGGATGGCACCCGCCGCTCCTAGCGAAGCATCGGTCATAACCCAAAAGGGGTCGGTAGATCGGGGTAGTCGCAACACTGGGGCGCCTAAAAAGGCATGTTGTAATTGTCGAAATGTGGTTTCGCATTGGGGGGTCCAGGTCCAGGTGTGGTCCTTCTTTGTTAGGTCATGTAGAGGTCGACAAATGGTGGAGAAATTGGGGATGAATTTTCGGTAGAAATTACAGAATCTGATGAAGGATCGTACTGCTTTGACAGACTTGGGGGTGTCCAATCCTGGATGGCCTGTAATTTGATCGGGTCCAGAGTAACGGATCCCGGACGAATTACCATCCTGAGATATTCCACTTCGGATACATTGAAGTGACATTTACTGAGCTTTAGGTATAGCTGGTGGGCTCTCATCCTTTCGAGCACACGCAGGGTTCGCGAGTGGTGGAGTTCCTGATCTTGTTTTGTGTGGATCATGAGGTCGTCCATATAGATGATTAGCCACCCTTCAGTGATCATATCTTTGAAGATCTCGTTCATGAGGGCTTGGAACGTGGGCGGTGAATTACACAGTCCGAAGAACATCACCAATGGTTCATATAAACCAAATGGTGTGATGAACGCTGCTTTCCATTCATCACCAGGCAAGATACGAATGTTGTTATACCCCCATCTGATGTCCATTTTGGTGAAAATGGTAGAATCCCGAAGGCTATCAATGAGATCCGAAATTAAGGGGAGAGGATAGGCGTTCTTCACGGTAGCCGAGTTGAAGTATCGATAGTCTTGACAGGGTCGTAATCCTCCATCTTTCTTTTGAACAAAGAAGAATGGGGAGGCTTGCGGAGACTTTGAGGGCCGGATTTTTCCTGAGCGAAGATGTTCATCCATGAAATCCTTGCAAACTTGCAACTCTTTTGGGTTCAAAGGATACGCTTTAGCCACTTTTGGAGAAAAGTCCGGCTTTAAGTCTATAGCGTGGTCATAAGGCCTGTTGGGAGGGAGCTCGCCATTTTTGGGCTCTTCGAAGACGTCTTTGTATTGGGAGTATCGTGGAGGCAACTCCATGGTTGGCTGGTTAGACTTCTGGGCGAGCTCGGTGGACAGGGTTACTTTGGATAGAGTTTCATTTGCGAGATATCGAAGAAGGTACCGATAGTCGAGATTGTGATCTGGGGGTTTCCTAGTGTCGGGGAGTTCGATTTTTCCAGTGGCCCAATCGATCTTTGGATTGGCCTTTCTTAACCAGTTAATTCCTAGAATTACTTTTTCTTTTCCGCAGTCCAGGACGAGGAAGGTCATTTGTTGTGAGTACCCTTCCAATTGGAGGGTTATGGTTACTGTGCTGCGGATCATTCCATTTTTGTTCAATGATCCATCTACGTTGTGTGCTAGGATAGGTTTGGGTAAGCGTTTTGTTTTCCATCCTTGTTTTCGGACTAGGAACTTGCTAAGGAAGCTTCCTGTGGCTCTGCTATCTACTAGTGTGGAAGTTTCAATGGGTTTTAGATTCGCGCCTTGGTACAAGAGAATGGGGAGTTTGATTGCTCGAGCTTGTGTACCAGTTACAAATACAGGCGCTAGGGATAGGGGAGGAGAAGCCATTGTTTCTTCCCTCCCTTTCAAAAATCCTGATCCATTGTGATCATGCGGATTTCTTCATCTTCGGTAGTACAAACTTTGAGGATCCGAAGTAGCTCTTCTCATGGTAAACTTGACCCTTGGATAAAGGTTGCCAAAGCATCTGTTTCGGTGGTTGCGATGGTGTTTACTTTCTGAGGGGGTTTTCGCCAATTCCTGGGGTTTCCTGTTCCCTTCCTATGGTTGGATGACCTACACCCAGTTCGGTGACACACGAAACATTTGTTGTTTCGCATGTGTTCGGCCCTCTCTACCGGGGAGAGTTTGACGAAGTCAATATCCATGGCATTTGGATCTCTTTCTGTGTGGCGAGTTCCTCCAGCGTGCAGCATAGGAATGTAGTCTCTCCTTCCCCTCAGCTGTTTGAGCCGTATTATGTTTTCATTGAAAACATGGGCCTTGCTAACCCAGTCTTTCCATCCGGCAGGTTGGGGATTAACCGTTGCCATCATATTGGCGAGCCGATGATCCACCCCCCTTCTGAGGGTGTTGATCAAGATTTCATCATACCCTGTTTCGAGACCACTTTTTGCTGCTTTTAGGTGGAAAGTGGTGGTATATGCATCAAAGCTCCCTCTCTTCTCTTTCTGTGGGAGCGACCTCTCTCTTTCATTGGGGAAATCAGATTGCTTCATTTCATAGAGGTCATTTTGGGCTCGTTCTTTTAGTCCAATCGGGACGAAGGTGTTGTTAAAGTCTGCTTTGAACAGATCCCATGTATAGAGGGGAATCTTCGGGTAGAGACTTTCTGCGAAAACTGCCCCTCTTCCTTTGCTCATTTTGTTGAGGCAGGTGGCCATCTTGACATCATCCTGATAGTAGATGTGTCGGTTCATAATGAAATACGCTTCCATGGCAGCTATCCATCGGGATGCGTCTGCAGCGTCTCCAGAGAAGTCCCCTGGTAGTCCAGCTTTGATTTCAGGGGTCTTTGGATCTATGGCGGAGTCTTCTTCCGAGGCTTTTGCCTGTTTCTTTCCTTTGGGGTCGGACATAAGAACGTCTGGGTCGGGGTAGACGGATACGTGGAGGGGGGGAGAGAGGATCGGGGAAGGGGATCGGGGTTCCTGGTCTAGAATCTCTGGAGTGCGGGATCTGTAAGTAGGTTCCGAGGGTTCCCAAGCTACTGGGGCAAGCAGCTGAGTCGGTCTGGTGGTGTACTCCGGAGTTGTTGAAGTCCTCCTTCTTCTTTGGCTAAAAAGGAGGTTTGTCGGGGGTGCACTTCCTCCGGCGATTCTTCTAGGCTGGGGAGAGGGAGAAGGGGTGTAGTGGGGAGTTTCTTCTTCGAAGACGTCATCGTCGCTACTTTCCGGAAGTTGGTAGGACGTGGTTTGATAAGTTTCTTGCCCTTCTGCTGAAGTAGCAGGGGCGGTTGGGAAGAGCTAGTTCTTTTGTTACGCGTATGCGTGAACTTAGCGATCCTTGTCTTCTCTCTATCCTTTTGGACTCGAGGACGAACTAAATTCTAAGTGTAGATTGTGTAGAACTAGCTAAAGACTTCTAGTAGTACATGCGTGAATATATACTCAGGTAGAGCTGTACCTTACGAATAAGGAGATACCTGATGGGGAACGTGGGGAAACGCAGGCGTAGTAAGAGATACGACTGTAGGAGATGATGCGTCCGAAGATAGGGGAAGTGTATCACCAAAAGGGGAATGTGAGAAAAGAGGAACCAATACCGAAGGCTCGTTTAAGGGAAAGACCCATCCGGCGGATAAAAGGGAAATGCCGGATAGGTGATGTCATCTAAGTATTCAATGTGAGGGCGAGAGGAGACTGAAGCAATAGAAGAGGCGGATCGCAAGCTAAGACGTAGACCAATTGGTTCACAGAAGAAGAGGTAATGCTCCGCGTCTAGATTGTTAGTAACATCACACCCCAGTACCACCTTTACCTCCTACCCCATGACATTGACACAGAGTTTTCCAGCTATCCACCTCAGGATCCACACCCATAGCTTCTCCTACTTGAGCACCCCTCCCAGCAGCCCCAGTCATTGCCTCCCATCAGTCCTAATGCTCCCAGTTCCACCAGTCCCAGCCTCCATGTCCAAACTCAAGGCCACCCTCCCCACTGATTTCTCTGGAGAACCCACCAATGTGGTTCAATAGATTAAGGCCATGACTGGATGCTTTGCCATCAATGCCACCCTCTATGCCACCAATGAGATCAAAATCATGACCACCCTCAACAAGATGAGTAAGGGATGAGGAGTCTCTTTCTCTGAGATGTGGTATGACAAGATGGCCGACACAACCCTTACAAACACTGAGAAAACCTTTGTGAAATTCTCTGCAAACTTCAAGTCTACATTCTATCCCTTTGATATGAAACCACTGCCTGCCTTGAGCTTGCCAAGCTTGTCCAGAAGTCCTTCCACCATCCTGATGGAGAATTGGATGACAGCTTCCAGAAATACATCACCAATTTCCAGAACCTTGCTGTCAAAGCAGGGATTACTGATGCCAATATCCTCATTGATCAGTTCTCTCTCAGGATTGATCAACAGATCACCACCATAATCCTCTCCATGGACAAGGTCCCCACTACCATCACTGAATGGATTGAAAAGGCTAAGACATTCCATGCTCAGAAGGCTCAGTTTGCCACTCTTTGAAAGGGTCATTGTACCTCCTCTTTGTACACCCCTTGCTCCACCCCAGATCCTAACACGATGGACATTGATGTCATTTGTGTCTCAAAGCTCACCCCTGCAGAATGAGCTCATTGTTTCAGAGAAGGCCTTTGTCTCCACTATAGGAAGAAAGGCCATAATGCTCAACAATGTTGCACCTTCACCTCATCTCCTGGTCAACCCCCTCACACTTTGAACAACCCCTTTAGGAACCCCCAACAAGTGCAAACCACCAACATCTCTGCTGCTCTACCTGTTGTCACTCTGTCTACTGTTACTCCACCCCTGATCAAAGCCCCCTCTGCTTTAGAAACATATGTCAATAGCCTTTGTACCTTAGGAAAGGATGAAGGCAAGATCCTTCAGACCCTTAAACTTTGTTTTAATGATACTCCCAAGGAAGACCTGAATTTAGGTTTTCACTAAAGGAAGCTGTAACAATGTCTTCTTCCTTAGATATCTCTACTGTAATTGTAGGACTGTTCAATGAATGTACCATGCATCTTCCTGTCCACCTACAAACCAGAGTTCAAACTGTTGATACCACTGCTCTCATCAATTGTGGAGCCACAAATAATTTTATTGATACCTCTCTCATTCCCCATCTCCACTTGGCCATACAACAACTTCCACAGCCTCTCACTGTATACAATGTGGATGGAACTCCCAACCACCATGGAACCATTAAGTACTCTATCTCCACTAACATGATCTTTCCCAATGCCTCAGATAAAGTCATGTTCCTTGTCACCTCTCTCAGCTCCCCTTGCATCATCCTTGGGATGACATGGCTCAAGAAATGCAACCCTCTCATTGACTGGTCAGCCAATACCCTCACCCTTCAGGACATTGTAGTACCTCTTCATGAGAGTCCACCCTGGAATGAGATGGAAGATGATCCATACCCTCAATATCTTGGAAAAATCACTTTATCCATGCAACTTTCTCAACAAGAAAAACCCCTTGAACAGAAAGTCCCTTCCTGGTGTAAGAAGTTCACTGACATCTTCTGAGAAAAGTGTTCTCCATTCTACCCCCTCATCATTCTTTTGATCACACTATCAACTTGAAACCATCTTTCATCCCAAAAATTGCCAAGATCTATCTGCTCAACCCTGCTGAACATGAAGCCTGTTGCAAGTTCATTGAAGAAAACCTGAAAACTGGATGGATCATCCCTTTGAAATCACCCCAAGCCTCCCATTTTTCTTTGTTCCCAAGAAAGATGGTACCCTTCATTCTTGTCAGGATTACTGGTATTTGAACTCCCACACCATCAACAATGCCTATCCTCTCCCCCTCATCACTGAACTAATCAATGACATGAAAGACTTCACTCTATTCACGAAGTTCAACATTCATTGGGGTTACAACAATATTCATCTCTGAGAGGAAGACTAATGGAAGGCTGCATTCATCACACCTTTGGGGTTTTTTGAACTGACCATTATGTTCTTTGGCTTTAACAACACACCTTCAAATTTCCAGGCTTTTATGAACCATATCTTTGCAGATCTCATTATAGAATGATGGTTAAAGATTTACATGGATGATATCAGTATTCACACCAAAGATAACCTTGAACTCCATCACACCAGGACTAAATGAGTCCTCCTCTGTCTCTGCAAACACAGACTTTCCCTCAAGATCTCCAAATGTTCTTTGACGTTCCTCAAATAGAATACCTAGGTCTTATCATCAGTCAAGGACACATCCAGATGGATCCAACCAAACTCAAAGCAATCAAGGACTGGGAATCTCCCACATCTGTCAAAGGCATCCACACCTTCCTTGGGTTTGTCAACTTCTATTGCAAGTTCATCCCTAGGTTTTCAGATCTAGTTGCTCTGCTCACTCTCCTCACCCAAAAAGACAAACCCTGGCAATGGACCCCACTTCACAACAAGCCTTTGATAATCTCAAACAACGGTTCTCCTCCTCCCTAGTCCTTGCCTTCCTTGATGTGTCCTTATCCTTCTCCATCATGACCAATGCTTCCCTCCTTGTGGCTGGTGCAGTCCTCCTCCAAGTGGACACCAATGGTGATCTTCACCCTTGCACCTATTTCTCCAAGACCTTCAGCCCAGTAGAGTGGAACTACAACATCTACAATTGGGAACTCCTCATGGTCATCCTTGCTCTCCAGGAATGGTGTCAATACCTCCAAGGAACCTCACATTCTGTCACCATTCTCACCAACCATAAGAACCTCTCCTACCTCAAAGATCCTCACAAACTCTCTTGTCATCAAGCCTGCTGGTCTCTCTTTCTCCAAGACTTTGACCTCATCTGGCAGGTTATCCTGGGTACTTGCATGGCCCCTGCTGATGCTCTCTCTCACAAAGACTCCACATCAGCAAATCATTTTTAGCTGTACATGGTTGTCAAGTGTTGTAGAGCAACTATAGCTAAACAGCTAGGTCCAGGCTGGACAATCTCTTCCAGTGTCAAGTTAGCTATAGGATACTATGTAATGCTATGTAATACTATGAGAGGAACCATTGCAATAGAGCCAATGTACTATGGGGTTCTGTCTACAGTTGCCCAGCACTTGGTAATCTCTATTCTACATATTGCTATTCTTGTCAGGTACACTTTGGACTCAGGAACAGGCACAGGCACATTGCAAATGACAAAATCATATCATTCAACACAAACAATGACATCACAAGCTAATTTAACCTGCCAATCAATCCAGGGAGATCTGCAGGTGGCTGTGCCATCCAACTATGAAATCAATACTCTGCAATGTGTTCCTGCTCACAGTATGAGACAGTGAAAGCAATGGATAAATTTTGGCAAGCAAACTCACCATCCATCTTTTGCCCACTCCAACAACTGCCCCTGTAGCTTCAGACCATGGTATGAATCCTTCTGGATGTCATGTAACAAACCAAGCATCACATGAAAGACCAAGTTATAGAATTTGCCAGAAAAGTTCAGGAAAGATTTCCTGCCACCATTCCTAGCATACCTATTGAGCACACAGTTGTACTGTATATGATAATTGTAAGTAACATGCACAGGTAGTACAAAGTGAGAAATTACCACTGCAGCAATGAGAGCTAGGCATGGCAATGGAACAGACAACTGGAAGAGATTGGAACACTTGTTGGCTATGTAATAACTGCCTATATATATATAAAAAATCAATCAAAGTGTGCTTGAGAGAAGGGTGTGCAAAATTATTTGTTTTGCCCTGCTTGTGTGTGTAAGGGTCATTTTGAATATGGAAAAGGCACCTACATTCTCATTGATCCCATTCCTCAGAAACATAGACTGGTCAAGCAGCCTGGACACTGCATCCTCGACCCATGCAACACAAGCCAGAGGTGTGATAGAATCAGGGGGGATAAGACCAAATGCAACTGGAGCATGGGTGATGGTGACCTTCTTAAGCTCCAAATGCCACATCAACATGTCACCAAGGAGCTGAAAATAGGAATTAGTGAGAACAATGTACCACATCAAGGAACTCACCATGGCTGCCATATCTCTCTTGTGTTCTGGCCAGAAGCCCACACTTAGATTAAAATCCATCCTCTCTAGGTATGGTTGACTGAATATAATACATACCAGGTTGAAAAGCTGCACTGTGTTTGGTCCATTTGACCACAACTGTGACCAGAGACTCCATTATCGAGCTGTCCAGGTCACAAGCTCTCAACAGAAATGGATTATCCAGTGTATGAGCTGCACAGCACTCTCTTTTCATATCTTCCAGACAGTCTTTCCACATTGGATGATAATAACTGAGATTGTCTGTGGATGAGGCAGTGTCCTTTGTTTTTTTCAAATTATAGGGTGCCTGGACCTTGGAAGTGATCTTGTTCAGTGAATGTTGAGCCAGCAATGCCAGATGTTCAGGAGGGGGAACAGATGGATGTCCATTGTTCCTGTGATGTTGCTCTAATATGTCTTTAGGCATGTCTTGACCAGGGACCTGAATGTCAGATTAGCACACTTATAATAACTGACCTGTGTATACCTCTGCTAGTGTAGGATTTGTCCTCAAAGTGTTCTTGGTCACTTGCTTGTCCTCATCATGCAAGTACTCAAATTCATAATCAGATGGAAGTGAGTGATGATGCATTGGAGGAACTGGGACAGTTGTTGAGCAGAAGCCTGTGGAGGCTTTAATGGACAGTCAGGTACAGGCAAACACTTACCTGGATGTGCCACCCTTGCACTCCCAGTGGTTGCACAACCTGTACCAAGCACTTCATCTTCATCAGAGGTGCTTGAATCCCCTTGTTCAAGACCTGATGCATCTTGACTCTCCCCTTCTGACTCGCTTGAAGACAATTCATCTTGCATTATTGAGCAAGGGTAGCATCTGGATGAGTAGCTAGGAGGCTGTTGTGCAGAATGGAGAAGTGTGGGGTTAATAGGTATGTCAAATTGAAACAACCACTTACTAGGCTAGCTAGTCAAGCAGTTATTAGGCAAGTAGAGGGTGAGCCTAGTGTCAAGAGAGAGTGGGGAGACTCAAGAGGACAAGACTGGGTCCTCAATGAGTTGGAGTTGTCCCTTATATACTATTCTAATGTTTACATGTATGTACACTAGATCTTACAATATCCTGTGCTTACTGGAGTCATCAAGAGTCAAGATGAGTCATGTAGAGTCAAGTGGACATGAGGGAAACATGTGTTTGAAGGGAGGACAATAGTGTGAGAGTGGATCATATGACAGGGGTCATGGGATCAACATGAGGTCAATCATGTGGTAACAGCAAGGTGAAATGAGGCTGTGTGTGACAGTGCAAGACAGTGCCTGAGGTGTTTCAGGTGTCCATATATGGTAATTGTGGATCAGCAGATCTGTGGCTGCACATGATGAGATCTGGTGAGTCACAATGACTAGGATTGACTAGGGTTGACTAGGATCATTGCAAATGATCAGGCTCAAGGGTTAATGCCTGTATAGCCAACTGATACCAGGGGGTGCATAGCATGTTTGAAGGTTCAAGCATGTGCAATCTGGATCAGGGAGATCTAGATGGGTCTAGACCAATCTATGGAGCATGAGGACAACTAGACTTTGCTAAGTCCAAATGCAGAATAGATAAGTAGGCAAAATCCAAATAAACTCCTAGAGTGCTCAGATGAAGCTGGAAAAATATGGAAAAATAGGGGGAAAATTGAGGAAGTGTAACACAAATGGCCCAGAGGTGAGAGAAGGATGCAGTGGTAGTTGATTAGGTAGTGTTGGGGCCAACAACACAACTGTCTCAGTGGCTTGTGCATGAGCTGCTGCAGCATATGGATTATTTATGGCTTGTAAATCTGGCTCTATGCCAGGAGGGACAATGGGAGGTGATGAGGTAGCAGAAACACCAAAGTGATCCCTGCTCTGGGCACTATGAAAGCACAGATCAAACTATGAAACAAATGAGCTTATATCCCAGCTGAAAGACCTCTTACCTGGCTGTAACTTCCAATCAGCTTATTTCCTTGGTGAGAGCCAGGTGGTGGGATGCAGGGATATGGTGGAGGAGGATTGTTCGACTGTTGGATAAGTTAGTGATGTGTCCATATATGCTAGAGACTGACCTTTGCTTTTCTGCATTTCTGTTTCTTCAGAGAGACAAGTGGGTTGTCAGGTAAGTCTTCAAGGGTCATCCTGATCTTTTCCAGCTGTGAGACTTGACTACCAGACCCTACACCTGGCCTTTTGGAATGGTGAGGTGCTTTGTGAGTGTGATCTCCCACCTTGCCCTGATGTGTGTGATGGATGATGTTGTTGCACTTGTTTTCTTTGCTTGGAAACCATCTGTGTCATCCTCTGAATGATGCTTGGACTGCTTCACCCTTGACTTCTTGTTTGGTGAGGGTGGGAAATTGGTAGAGCACTGCAATGCCATGTTGTGTCTGAGGGTGATGGTGAGTGAAGACAAATGGAAGGATTTTTTGCAATATATGTATCACTAAATTCACAACAGATCACCACATTCAATGTATATAAAAGCTTCATAGTAAGGTACAGTAGTGACAAGGAAATCACATACAAAATGCACAGCTATTTCAGGGTTACTTGTAATCACACTGCCTTGAACCTTTTAGCAGGATATGGTAGGTTGTCCATACTTCTGACTTCATCACACAAGCCATGTTTTGGTAGCACTTGTAGGGTATCCATAGTGTTGACTTTGACAATGCAATGGGAGGGTGAAATTGCGTTGAGCAGGTGATGTTGTTCCACTAGTCCATGTAGTGTGACAGTCATCTCCAAAGGCTTCTCGTCTGGCATCTCTGCCAAGAAGTTGTCTAGTAATTTGAGGACCTCATTGAAAGGCACAAGGTCCTCCTTGTGAATGTAATTCCTGAGGAGTGTATGCCATGAGTCTGCCAGCAGGAGCAAATCAGAGAAGTAAGGAGATATTTAGGACACTAGCTCACTCCACCTGGAAACAAGGAAAGTGAATTTAGCAAATTGTGTGGTTTCAAAGTTTGTAGACTCTACCTCTTCACTCCAGAATGAGAGCAGTGTGTTTTCATGTGTGATTCCTTCTCACTCATGACCAAGGGGTCTATTGTAGAGGATGAGGATCCAGATGAAGACATAAAACAGTGATTTGATGTCATCTGCATATGTATGTATGATGATAATGGGGTTTTTGATGCTGATGTGAGTCAAGGATGCACTTTTTTGGATAGAGGAAGGGTCCACATTATGCACATGGTCTTTGAGCTGGTCAAGGAGACTTGTGGAGAGGAATGGTAGAGTACCCTTTACAGCCATTAGTGTTGTTATGAGAAAAGACATTCTAGACTTACTGTTCCACCAATCTCATATCAGTTCCATTTGTTGATCTGTACAGCAAATTCCCAGTCAAGGAAGAAACCTCACACTCCATCTTTGGTATCCTTGACCATTGTATTGTTGATTCTATAGTCTCAGTGCAGCACCCCCCTCTGTTCCACTGCAATCTGTTGAACTATTGATGTAAGGATTTCTCCATTGAAAGGATCAACCAATGTCACATACTCTTTAAAACATCCCTTACACACAATACAAGCTCCTGTTTGGTATTAAATGTCATAAGTGGGTGTGCACATGGCTCCATGACAAGGCAGACATGGGTCCTGGTGGACTTCATGTTTTGCCACCACCTCTCTTGACAATAGCATTGAGTTGTATCTACCACACCAGGGACAACTGCCTAGAAATCAACCAGAGTGAGCACACCATCAATGCCTTCAATGAGTCTCATCATGTTTACCTCATGTAATAGGTTCTGATACTGTAGTTGAGGATTGTTCTGGACCCAGTGGTCCTTGATGATGTAGTACTTTCCATCATGATGTATGAGATAGCAAACTGTGCCTCATCCAAGAAATCCAGTGCTAGAAAACAAAGTAACAATGATCTTGTGGACCTTTTGACAAACCAAGATTGTCCCTATGGACAGTGTTGAGCTGGGAGGGGGATGGGCTATGAGAGTAGAAAATTGTGAGGCACAATCCCTGGGAAGGGTGGATAGCAACAAGGGCATGGGGTTGCTGGAATGATGATGGGATTCAATTGGAGGGGACGACAAAGGTGGGAGAGTCACTACATGAGGTTGTACATCAAGTGGCAGTGACATCAAGGAGGGGAAGTCTGTGACAAGAGGATTAGATCTGACTGGTGATGATGGGAGTCCAGATTTAAGTAAGGATGTTGTGTTCTACAGTATGGTGACAATGGGGGGGAAGAGTCTATAGTGAGGGAACTTGGTTCAAGGGGTGGTAAGGATATGAGTTCAGGTGAACATTGACAATGTTGAATCTTGGGTGTAGGGGAAGGCAAGGGAGCTGATGAAGCAAGGAAGTCAGTTTCCCCCACAGTAGCATTTCTTGAGCCCCCAGAGGATAATGCAAGCAGCATCATTGCTTGTCTCCAGCTGTATGATGGCGGTGGTGTGATTGTGATAGTCATGTCAAAACTGATGCATGAGTGGACACCAAACACCACACCACTCAGTATGTACAAGAATGTGTTGGGTTCAGCATGTATGTTGAATGGGGGAGAGATTGCACCACCAGAGTGGTCATAGAAGTGGACAGGGAGCTCCTCATTGGTGAGGGACAGCCCAAGAATGAAGTGCCACCAGGGTTGATCAACCATGATGAGGTAAGCTTTAGTATCCATTGTCTTGCCAAGGTGTGATGCTGGCTGGAAGGACTCCTGACTGTACTCCCTGACCACCTTTGGACTGAGCCATGTGATCTTGTCCTGAGGTATGATGGCACTGCTGACAAGGACCAAGTCAGGTTTTCATTGATAGCCAGTCAAACTGGCCAAGCATTGGCTACTCCAGTCAGCCATCCAAAACTGTTGTTTGCTTGGAGAAATGGTTGGATGGCTGGTGGTGACAGATGTAGTGACTGCACTGGCAACAGTGTTGAGAAACAGTGCAGTTTGTGCTTTGCTGGAAAGTTGATGCTTTGAGGATGAATTTGCTAGGGGGAAACTCCAGTTCCTTTTTTTTTCCTACACATCATAGAGACAGATAGGCTTTTCATCCAACATTGGAGAGAGGAATGTCAAGTGTTCCTTCAGTGAACTGGGAGTACACAGCAAGTCTTCTGCACAGATACTTGCATAGGCATCTTCTTTGAATATTGCAAAGATAACATCTATAAGGAAGCTGAGCTTAGAGTTGTGCACCCTGACCCAGCTCTCATTGATGATGGCCCCTGCAAGCTCAGAGGCCATGAATTTGTCCATGTGTTACACTTGGCCCAGGTAGAGATGAGCATAGACCTAGCAGATGAAGGTTGCTCCTGTTGAGACAAGGGGCATGTTATCCTAAGGGTCTTCCTTAGAAGACAAGGACACAATGGCCAAGGGTCTTCCTGCGGCGGTGAAGGTACTGCCAGTCTAGGAGTGCTAGCCAGTGGACAAAGGAGCTCAAGGCTGGGGAGTGAGGAGCGAACAAGATAGTTGCCAGGTAAGTCTAGCTTAAGGTACATGGCTAGATGACTGGGGTTTATATACCTATCTGTGATGCACACAGACCAGCTACCATATTTGGAGAACAATAGAAAAGAAGATAAGAAGTCCAAGTTGAATCAGACAGAGGCATAAGCCAGAATGACCAACAGGCTGAAAGGAGTAAAGGAAGTCTGAGATGGATCGGACTGTGAGTAATGGGAAATAACAAAGGATCTGTTGGGTTGGATTGTGAAGTAAGCATCAATGACAAGTGATCCAGCAGACCAGATTGTAGAATAAGTGAGAAGAAAGAAAAGGGGTGAATCATAACATTACCCCCACAGTACATTCAAAGTTACTGATTTTAGAAATCATGAGTAAAAGGTCCAGGTGATCCAGTGACATTGGCATAGCCACTGTCATCCAATTCATCATTGCTGTCATAGTCCGGGAGGTCTGGAGGGGGTGTGCTGATGATGAAGGGGGGTTCTCTGATGACAAAGGCAATGGGTACCTCTTTGCTGGCACTGTTGTATGTGGGTCCATGGGGGGAGATGGTTGGCAGTCATGGTTTCAGAGGAGGTGGAAGGCTCATCCAAGTGTGTGGAAGTCTGTGGATAAGGGTGGGCCATCAATAGCCTCTTGGACATTCAGGAGGAAACAGAGTGTGGTGAACTCTGGAAGTCCAACTGGACAGGTGCTCTCGGTTGGAATAAATCTGAGTGCCTCCATAAGGGTATGATGTGGGTCCATGGGATTGTAGATTAGGAGTTCTGGGAGGTTGGGTGTGAACAGTTCCATGACAGTGGGGTGAGAGTCAAGTTCAACTCCAGGGGAAAATCCATCATGATGTGGTGTGGGAGTCCAGAGACTTGGAGTAGATGGGGACATGGACTGGTCAGCAAAGGCTGGGGGGCAAGGGGAGGTGCCTTTTGAGGCATACTGGGTTCTGGGGTGGCAGTATGGATGGGGACAAGGAGAGGGTGTACTCCGATATGAAGAGCCAGGAGAAGACAGTGGTAATGGGGAGCAGACGGGTCCCATGCAATTAGTGATAGTGTGACCAGGGGTGGAGATGGAACATCTGGGGCACGTGTACCTTTGGCAGTACAACTTGTTGTGACTAAGGCAGTGGCAGTGGAGACATGCCTGCCAGTATCGAAGGTGGGACTTGGGGATGGGTTCATCATCTTGGGTGGCTGCTACTTCTATGGTGGGAGCAGGGGGCATGGTGTCATTTATAGTCAAGTTGGTAGGAAGGGTGGGAGATTCATTTCTGAATTCTCGGAGTATGTTGTCGATTTGGTTAATAGTGTTCCCTAATCCCATGCATCATCACCTGTAATCCAATCAGTATATATACAGCAATCCTTTGCTGCCATTGTGTAGATACAACAAGGAATAAATTCAAGTTGGTTGGTGAACAATGGATGACTGAGAATAGATGCATGACAATCTAAAGGGTCATGCCAATACAAATACATGGGACTCTGCATCAGATGAGTGGTCTGGATCTTCATGGAATGCCAGCATGGACCACTTGGTAGCAGTTTGGCATGACTATGCAGGTCCTTTGTGGTGTTAAACGAAAGATTTAGTCCTCAGACCTGGAATGGCATGTTTAGAATAATGGGAACTCAGACTAACGACGACTTACTAGCCCAAGTGACAAGAACTCATTGACAGCAGACATGCTAAGGCCAGAGCGGAGAAGCCATTGAGCTAGCTCCCATTCCTGTAGAGACACAAATGGGTAGTATAGGTTTTCTCACCAGTAGGCACTGAACCAATCAGCATTGAACCTATCCATGAATGATGTTCCCTTCCTGAAGGTTTGAGCAGCACCTATGAAATATTCTTTGGTCAAGTCATCATCTACAGGATTGATATTCATTTCATCTGGGTCAGGAGACCAGAAAGTTTTGGCAAGGGAAGTGTCCATCCCACCAGCCATAGATTACAAAGGAGGAATTGTGCAATCCCAGGCAGCAAGGACTGGAGGGACAAGTTCCTGATGACAATGGACAAGGTTATTTACCCAGGTATTACAACCAGAAGCTGGTTGGCTCATATGCATCACAACAGAAGCATCATCTTTGAATCCTCTGCCACAGCTAGGACAGTGAGACATGTTGAAAGAGACCTGGGATCCTGCACCCAGGAGACTACTATTTAGGTGTGTGTCCTTAGGTCAGGGCAGTATGCTGAAATGATTACATAAGCTTTATAAACCCAGCAATCAGTGTAACAGCCATGACTTGGAGTTCCTCACAAATCTTTCCCAAGTATATAAATAGGTTTGTCTTTGACCATGCATCCTGCCTGATGGATCCCCTCTGTTCTCACTTCATGTTTCACAACCAGCTTTCACCATCCAATCCAACTGGCATGTCAAATAGTTTTGATACTCCATGGTAGCCTGTGAACCCTGTCAGTGGGGAGACAAGTCTGTCTGTCTGGGGAAACTGTATCAAGTATTACAGTTGCCAAGTAACTCAGTGTGTGCTAGATGATTGGTGGCATTGTGTGCCCTCCTAGTAACCAAATAGATTTAGTGTGGTTCGGAATCTGTCAGTGGCAATAGCAAAGAGGCACTGCTTGTCTTAGACATTGCTTGTGCCTGACAGGAGGTGGTGTGGGCAGAACATGTTCTTGCATCATGCTGTGTTCACAAGTATGAGACCATCACAGAATTATACTGCTTTAAAGCCCAGCATAGTGCTGCCAGGCTGAACCATAAGGAAATTAATGTGGGTCTCATATGTACAGCAATGAACCAGCATGATAATCATTCATACTTGTCATCTTTCACCACCAACAACCCATGGGTCTCAGGTTTGGACAGTATGTGCATTGTTGAAGTAATGTACAGTTCCTGTTCTAACATCTGTATTTATAGGAACTGTCATTGAGTTGGTTGCAGGATGATTGGTTGCAGTAAAATTGGACTGATTCTGTATTGCCTTGAACCTATGCTATATGTTGTGTAGGAATTACTATGATGTATGTTGCCAAGGCCTGAACTAATATTATGTCTATATGTCCAAATCTACTCAACAGATAATGGGTCTTCATTTCAAGCACTTCCAAATCAGCATTGCCCACCATTTCCATGGCTGGTGTGAGCACACTGATATCCTGCCACATGTAGATAATGTCTGCAGGGATGTGCCCATGGCTCCATCACAGCTGGTCAAGGCTTGGAGAAGTTCCATCTCATTCTGAAACAGCATGTGCACTGTGTAAACAAGGTCCATTGTTTGCCCCTCAGTGGGTGGACTGCATGAGGTATGTGATCTGATAGACATGCTCACTGCCATCCTCTGATTGGATGGTGGATCCAGATCTGGGTGTTGTCACATCAAGCTCAAGCTTGCGGTCATTGAGGAGACGAAATGCAATTGTTCTATTGTTGAAGGTGTGTGTGTGGGATTTCAGGAGCATAACAAATTTGACATATTAAGACTTGATTACCTTCACAATACCAGGACAGAGGGGCTCGATGGAAGGGATGTAGTTTGGGAGAATACCCATGTCCCCAGATGCTGGCAGAGACATTGACTTCGACAACATCCTCAGAAATAAAAATAGTCTGTAGATTAGAGGGAACATCAGGAATGCTCAAGTGAGGGTGATATTGAACTTATACTTTAACATTTATACTACTCAGTTGCTATTCTTAGCATAACAGCTAGACTATTCTATTCTTATCCAGGGTCTAGACCAATGACATCATGTCCTTATCAACCAATAGCAGTTATCCTGCTTATCTTTCTTATCATTCTATTTATATCCACCAATAGTGGATACTACTCTTATCATCTATTAATAGCTATTGTTCTTTATCATCCAATGGCATATCTCTCTCAGGTTTAAAGCTCCGCTTAAACCTTATTTACTTTATGTATATAAGATAGGCTCTCATCATCCATATACCTTAGGTCAATATCACACCCCTCACTTCCTCACAGTCCCTTATACCTTAGGGACTAAGCTAGACCTCATAAGCATCCATTGCTTTATGTGAACCCTTGATTACCAACACTGGTCACTCCTCTAGGAACAAGTGTGAGTCTTGTCACCTCCACCCTATCTTCCTTGGTCATTGTGTTGCCCTGATGTGGTGCTGTTGGAACAGTAGACCTGTACCATTTCCACAGGTTATGAGCCTCATCTAGATGGGTTTATTATTGCTCTACCTACACATGCTACATACCTGCCCTGTGCAACCAGACCACATTGGTTCTTGGTGCACTGTGGATAATAGCCCTAGTGCTATTTTGCATTTCATGTACACTTGGTGTACACTGTCCCTACCTTGCTGCTACCACTTTACTTCTCACAGATTCCTGGATTATTTTGCTCCGGTTCCTATCTCAAGACCACGATATCCTCTCAATGAACAACAATGGTGCTAACTGAACCTTGTGGCTTAGGTCATCAAGCCTACTGCAAGAGGTAAGAGATTATATAGGCAATAGACCATACAGTCTCCAGAGAGCCCCAGAAGCTGCAGCTGCTACTGTGGAACAATGCTATAGGAATTCTTGTTGACGTCATTGCAACAACCAAGAGTGAGCACTTGATCCCTCTACCTCTTGTTACTCCCCTCCTCATACCCAAGAGGAGATACCAATTGCTTTTCCCATTGATGACTCTACTTTTTTTGATGACACTTTACCCCATTTAAATGATTTGAACTCCATATGTGACCTTCCTGAAGATTTACAGGAAGAGATAGGCAGACAGTGCTACAATAGCTTCTTAGCACAAAGAGAACATCTTCACAGGACCAACCCCAATTTATGGTCCCATATACACAATATTCCTCCAGAGGCTTTCATACCTTGAGGGAAAATTCCAGACCAGCCACTCCTCCAACTCCATTTCCAGTCTATGACTCAATTTGCCTTCCTCCCTACTCCACCCATGTCTCAAGATCAGCAGAATACCCCTTGTCCTCTGTCCCTGACCCTGTTGCCCCCAGACCTCCTGGTCCTGACCCACACATGCAGGATGAGAGCCTCCCCCACCATGGTTCAAATTACATGTCCTCTTGAGCAGAGTGCTTCAGGCACTTCACCACCTGCAACCTTTCACAGCACTACAGGCATGGCCTATGCCTACACTCTCCTACTTGCTCAGCCTACCTTAGGCATGAGATCATTGAATGCCAGGAATGCCTCTCTTGAACTGAGCACATGCACAACACCCAGACCTACACAGCTCTAGAGAACCTACACACATATGGATGTGACACAGCTGTACCCAGGGTGTGACTGTTGCCAATAGGGTTCTGGTTTACTTATCTGACTATGTTCCTTATCATTCCTAACATCAAACTCATCAACTCCTACCCTTCATCATCGCTTCCTATGCTTTGTCACTGCTTCCTATGCTTCCTTCCAGTCTGAAACTCATTCAGATCACCTTCCTAGTCATCAGATCACTTCAGGATCATCCACTGTGGACTCAGAGGAGTCTTAAGGGTAAACCCTTCACTCTAGCTCTGACCTACAGAATCCCTGGGATGAACCTATTGCCCCTTCACCTCACCCCACTTATCTGTCTTTCAATGTTCAATTTCCTAGATGATCTTTTGTACCTTTTTCCATGCACGCTTACAATACCTTTCTTTTCTTGAATTCTCTTATACTCCATGATAACCTCTTACCTTATGTTCACTATTCACAGACAATATTCCTTTACAATAAAGAGGAATCACACCAAATTCCCAATCCTCATCACTTTGAGGATTTGTACTTTGAGGATTTTGAGAATTTTTCATCTATGCCTCTTCCTTCATGAACTTATTGGTGATACTTATGATTATGAGGATAGCTTTGCTAATCCTGTCATATACCAGACTGGGCATCAAGACTCAGGCATTTTTATAAGTGGGTCTGACTATGTGTCTTCCATAGATCCTATCCCTGAAGAAGCCAAATACCCATCTGATGAAACTGAAGCTGGCTGGGATAAGGACAACAAAGAAATGGAAGCACAAGCATCCCTTTCAATCCCTGACATGCTCTTTCAGTGCCATTCCTCCTTCTAAAACCTCAAAGGAAGGAACTAATTATAAAGGCAAAGACAAAGCAATTGACTGGGCTGAAGAATGGAAAGAAGAGTATGGCAGCAATGACTAGGAGTGGAAGGATCCTGAGGACCCTAGAGACAGGGATTATTACACTGCTGGGGACTGGGATAGTGAACCAATCTATAATGGTTATGACTATATGCCAACTACGTCAACCCTTGGAATGATGGTGAATTCGATTGAAACACAAGATTTTTGGATGATTGATAGTGGTTGCACTGACCACATCACTCCATATCTCAGTGATTTCACTCATATTGATTCACATATGCATCATGTGACCACCACAAATGGAGAAACTATGGAAATGTTTGGTCCTGGAACAGTAATTTTCAAACAAATGGACCACTCTGGACCCACAGTAATACTGCATGGAGTATGGCATGCACCACAAGCATCCCACAGACTACTCTCAGTGACTGTATCAAGTCTGGTCTTCTCCACTTACAGTGACTTCAAAAAGCATTACAATAACTAACCCCAAACCAGGGTGTGAAGCACCCCACAATCACCTGTGGGAATCTCACTTTGCTTTGGTGAGACCAAACAATGTACAAATCCATGGCTACAAATTGGTCCCTGGGTCATGTGATTTGGCTCAGGGGTTGCAAATATATGACAGTTTTAAAACAGGAACACCATTGTAACAGTTTTTGGACTTGTATAATACTGGGGGTATTTGATATATATTAGTACTTGGTATACCCTCCTTTGGATTTAACCACAGCTTGAACCCTCCTTGGCATGCTTTCAATCAACTTTTGACACTCCTCAACTGGTATCCCCTCCCACACCTCCTGAATCCTCTCTTATAATTCCAGAATCCTGTTAGGAGGATGTTCATACTCTGCCAACCTTCTCTTGAGGTAACCCCAGAGATGTTCAATAGGGTTTAGGTCAGGAGATTGTGCAGGCCATATCATGGTCTCAAAATCCTGCTCCTCCAGCCACTCCTTCACCTTTCTACAAGTATGCTTGGGGTCATTGTCTTGCTGAAAGATGATGTCAGATGGATTGAGACCATAATACTGCAGAGTATTCAGCAGTTCATCCTTCAAAATTTGAAGGTAGAGGTCCCCATTGTCATATCCCGCATTCCCACTCCAGTCCTCCAGTCCATCTCCAGTCAAGGACTCCAGTGTGATCTTATCACAGATGCACCTCGTACATATCGGACATATCTCTGTTTCCTCTTTTGTACATCCTTATTCTGTTTATAGTAACTCCATCTCCTCTTTCTCCTTTTGTCTTAGTTCCGCCCTTAGACTTCCTCCGAAGCTGTGTTCCCTACGTGCGCACAGCTCCGGCTTCTCTTGTATCCGGAGCACAGCTCCGCAGTTCCTTTGCTTAGTCCTCTTACTTACCAATCTCCGTTACTAATCCAACTCCGAACCTTTGTATATAAACTCTGTACCCTCCGTTTGTAACCTCAGTTCATATATTGAATCTAAGTCACTTCTCTGTTTGCTCTATCGGATTCTGTTCTGATCGTCAACTCCGTCCTCCGAAATACTTAGGACATACTTCGCGCAAGGGCGCAGCGTGCCACCTGCATCGCTGAAGCCAAAGTCCATCCACCTCCGATGACTCCGCCCCTTCCACCCTTCGCACCTCTGACCGACTGGAGCAGAGCGGAGAAGAACCAGACTTGACACCCATCCATCCTATCATCAATCTTAACAGCATAGCCAACTCCCTTCCAAGTCATACACCCCCATACCATCACAGAACCTCCTCCAAATTTGACAGTACCTTGCACCAGCCTGTCACTAAGCCCCTCACCTGGCTTTTTCCACACCCATTTCCTTCCATCTCATCCTAGGTAATTGATTTTGGTCTCATCAGACCATATGACCTTCTTCCAGTCCTCTATAGTCCAATCCTTGTGAGCAATAGCAAAGTTGAAAAGAGCTTTGTGATGCTTAGCAGATAGTAGAGGGCATTTGGACTTGACTACAGCCTTCATCCCAGACTTTTTCAAGTGGTGACAAATGGTGTTAGGATGGAGAGGCTGGTTAATAACATTGGAGAGTGTTTTGGTCACCTGGACAGCATTCTCTGCCTTCTGAGTAGAGATGAGGTGGATAGCTCAACAAATATTGGCAGAAGAAAGCTTGGATGAATGACCTCCAACAGACTTTTGGAGGTTAGAAAGCTTCTTGGAACAAAGTATGGATATAGTGGCAGTGCTGACACCAGTGCTAGATGCAATGGAGTGAATGGAATGACCAGAATCAAGCTGAGAGAGAATGGTATTCTCTTAAGTAGCAGAGAGAGATCACATGATGATAGTGGTAAAGAGTAAAGAGGCATGGGAATGTTTTAAGACTCAAACATCATGTTTATATGTATATCTGTGTTTGTAGCACCAAACAACAGCAAATAACTACTTGCATGCTTGATATCCAGTATCTTATAGCAAAAGTCCAAAAACTGTTACAATAGTGTTCCTGTTTTAAAACTGTCATATATTTGCAACCCCTGAGCCAAATCACATGACCCAGGGACCAATTTGTAGCCAGGGGTTTGTACATTGTTTGATCTCACCAAAGCAAAGTGAGATTCCCACAGATGATTGTGGGGTGTTTCATGCCCCAGTTTGGAGTTAGTTATTGTAACACTTTTTGAAGTCACTGTAACTCTGGTCAGTCAGAGGTGTGAAGGGGGACAAGACAAAGGGGTGGAATTGTTGGAGGGGAAAGGACTTTGGCTTCAGCAATGCAGGTGGCATGCTGCACCCTTGTGCAAACTGGATCCTAAGTATTTCAGAGGACATAGTTGATGATTGGAACAGAATCCAAGGGGCAAGAAGAGAAGTGACTATAATCAATATACAAACTAGAGGTACAGAACAGAGGGTACAGAGTTTATATACAAAAGTCTGGAGTCGGATTACTAATAGAGATTGGTAAGTAGAGGATCAGTAAGTGGAGGAGTAAGCAAAGATACTGCAGAGCTGTGCTCTGGATACAATAAAGCCAGAGCTGTGCACATGTAGGAGACACAGCTGTGGAGGAAGTCTATGAGCAGAACTAAGACAAAAGGGGAAAGAGGAAATGGAGGAGACATAAACAGAACAAGGATGAAAACAGAGATAAGTCTGATATCTACAAAGTGTGTCTATGGTGAGATCACACCAGAGTTCTGACTGGATGTGGTCTAGAGGACTGGGATGGGATTGTAGGATATGACAGACTGCTCTAACCTCAAAAGGTTATTGATGCAAAATCACTACAAGCACCAAGATCTGGGACAAACAGGGGCACCTGGTTGTACATGCTTTGTGCTATATTCCTGGTAACACTCTTCACTAGTTCACATTGCAGGTGATGCACCCAGCACAGAGTTGTGCATTAACCCTGTCAGATAACTCTTCCTTCAATTTGTGGCATCAGTGTTTTGGCCATATCTCACCTCAAATGCTTAAAATCATTCCACTCCAAACCACTGGTATACCCACTTCATTCCTTGAACCCTTGACTTCATCATCACCCTGCAAAGGCTGTTCATTAGGCAAAGCTCATAAATATCCCTTTCCACCTTCATTCACATGAGCTAAATGAATCCTGGGGCTAATACATATGGATCTTGTGGAGTCCCCTCTACAATCATGAACTCATGCTCACTGGATAATGACCTTTATTGATGACTTCTTGGGCTACTCTGCCATCTATTTCCTTCAATACAAATTGGGAACCATGGGTGCTTTAATCAATCTAATCCATTGGGCTGAAAACCAAACAGGACAAGCCCTGCTTTCCATATGTTCAGATTGCAGGGGAGAATACATTAATCATTCTTTATCAACATTCTTTGTGTTGAAAGGCATAGAGCATCAGACTTCTGTGCCTTACACCCCTCAACAGAACGGACAAGCTGAATGGTTCAATTGCACTCTATTAGACAAAGCAGAAGCTATGCAACTTCATGCCTGTTTACCCCTGATCTTTTGGGCAAGATGCAGTTGAAACTGTACTGTACATTTATAACCAACAACCCTCTTGTCGTCTTCAATGGTCTACTCCTCATTACCTATGGACTGGGAATAAACCAGATGTGTCTTACTTCTGAGTATTCAGATGCCATGCTTATGTCTTTACTCCTAAAGAACAATGTCAACATAAACTCATGCCTAAAGCAGAAGAAGTCATATTCTTTGGGTATGAAACTGGTTCAAAAGGATATCAGTTTTGGTCACCAACCAAGAGACAAGTCATTACATCCTTGTCTGCCACTTTTGATGAAATCAACTTTCCTAATTGTCTCAGAAATCAAGAACAAAGACCCACGTTTCCTGAAGATGACAATTCAAGACTTATTCCTCCAGAAGAATCACATCCCTCAGAGCTTTCTGATTCAGACCATCAATTAATCAGACCTGGTATAGGGGATGCCTAGTGACTACCACCTGATTTGTCATTTGAATCCAAACCATCACAACAACAACATATTGGTAATCCACTGAATCCTCCTCAACAAAGGATCCCTGTTCCTCCTGCACCTTTACCACCTCAAAGACAACACAGACCACCACCTTTGCCAGATTGTCAACAGCAACATCCACAAAGAGATTTTCAAGCAATTCCTCCACACCTCAACAGAGAAGAGCATTCTCAATGAAGGGAAGCTGCTCCTGCTAGACAACCACCTAGGCCAGAACAACCTATCAGGCTTAAATGACCTGTACACCATCCAGACAGTATCTATGGTGACTGCCAACCTGTCGAGATAGAAAGGGCACTATTGGATCATCCTGATGATGAAGATGTGGAAGTTGAAGATGCTGGTGCAGAGCTTGGCCAATTATTCTCAGTCAAGTATATCAATCATCTACTCATCACTGGTGCCAAAGCCATGCAAGTACCCAAGCAATTCCAGGACATTCTAAAGTTATCCAAAGGATATCATAACAAATGGATCTCAGCCATGCAAGATGAGATTAACTCTTTAAAGGAATGACATGTATGGGACCTTGTGAATCTACCACTGAATTGAGACCCAATCAAAGGAAGATGGGTATATGCAATTCATCCAGGAGGATGTGTCAAAGCTTGCTTTGTGGCCAAAGGATTCACTCAAATATTCGGGATTGATTTTGAAGAAACCTTCTCACCTGTAGCAAGATTTGAAAATATAAGACTTCTACTTGCATTAGCAACCCTCAAGGATTGGGAGATAGAAGCTCTCAATGTCAAGATGGCCTTTCTCTACAGAGAACTTGATGAAGAGATTTACATGGAGCAACCAGAAGGATTTATCAAAAAGGGTCATGAGACTAAAGTTTGCAGACTCTGAAAAGCCATCTATGGACTAAAACAGGCAGCATTACAATGGAACAAAACCCTACACAACAGCTTAGAAGCTATGGGTTTTAAATGATCTTTTTCTGATCCAGGAGTCTATATTCATTTTCACAGTGATGACATAATCATATTAGTAACTTATGTTGATGATGCTTTATTCCTGAGTAGCAACCAGAAACTCCTCTTCAACAAGAAATCACAATTCATGAAGTGATGGGAATGTTGAGATTTAGAAGAAGCCAAGGAATATCTTGGAATGTGCATAACAAGAGACCAAAGAAAATGAACACTCAAACTAGACCAGTTCTCTTATGCAGAGAAGATCATTAAATGATTCAATCTGGTCAATGCAAAACCGGTCTGCACTCCACTTCCCTCTGGCTATGATCCTTCACCCTCTACTACCAAGTCATCAACATCTTTGCACTCCCAATATCAATCAGTTATCAGTTCACTACTCTATATCATGCTTGGAACAAGACCTGACCTTGCCTATTCTGTCATGAAGATGTCACAATTTTCATCAAACCCTACAGAAGATCATCTTCAATGAGCCCTCTACATTATGAAATATCTTATGTCTACTATTGTCAAGTCTGGTCTTCTCTGCTCGACTCTGGTTGGTTGGAGGTGTGAAGGGGGACAAGATGAAGGGGCAGAATTGTTGGGAGGGAAAGGACTTCAGCTTCAGTGATGCAGGTAGCACACTGCACCCTTGTGTGAACTGGGTTCTAGGTATTTTGGAGGACAGAGATGATGATCGGAATGGAATCTGAGGAGCAAGAAGAGAAGTGACTATTGTTGATATATGAACTAGAGGTATAGAACGGAGGGTACAGAGTTTATATATGAAAGTCCAGAGTTGGATTAGTAACAGAGATTGGTAAGTAAGAGATCAGTAATCAGGAGGACTAAGCAAAGGAACTGTGGAGCTGTGCTCCAGATACAAATGAAGCTGGAGCTGTGCGTGTGTAGGGAACACAGCCATGGAGGAAATCTAAGAGTGGAACTAAGACAAAAAGGGAAAGAGGAAATGGAGTTACCATAAACAGAACAAGGATGTACAAAAGAGGAAACAGAGATATGTCTGATATGTACAAAGTGTGTCTGTGTCTGTGGAGAGATTGCACTGGAGTTCTGACTGGAGGTGGTCTGGAGGACTGGAGTAGGATCACAGGATATGACAACTATAAAATTATGCCTATGCTATCACAGGGGGTCACATTCAGGTTTTGTTGCTTATAGTGACACTGACTGGGCAGGTGATAAGGAAACTCACAGGTCAACCACTGGTTATGCTACATTCCTTGCAAATGGCATTGTTTCCTGGCTTTCAAGAAGACAGCACAAGATTGCTTTATCTTCCACTGAGGCTGAATACATAGGAATGACAGAAGTTGCAAAACAACTATCCTGGATATGCTCTCTTTCTCAGAATTCAAAATTAAACTTAGACCAGTTGATCTCTTAGTGGACAACCAAGGAGCTATATTCCTAGCCTCTAATCCAGCTCAAGAAGGATGCACTAAACATATTGAAATCTCCTATCACTATATTCAGGAATGCATCACAGAAAACAAGATCAAACTTTACTATGTTCCTACTGGGTTCCTACTGGAGAACAAGTGGTGGATATCTTTACAAACAATCTTACTTGGCAATGTTTTGAGGAAAATAGAAAAAGACTCACACTTATCACCTGGGATCCTAAGGAGATGAGGCCTTAATTGGCAAAGCAACTCTGCTGACAGACTATTGATTAAGTGGTGATGTCTAAGGATTGAGTATGGGGGTCATATGGAAAGGTGTACTTTCTGTACAACTCCCATGCACTCCTAAGGCTACCATTGCAACATGACTAGTGAAGGGGAGTGTTGAACTTATACTTTAACATTTATGCTACTCAGTTGCTATTCTTAGCATAATGGCTAGACTATTCTATTATTATCCAAGGTCTAGACCTATGACATCACTATGATGTCATCATGGTGTCATTAATCATGTCCTAATCAACCAATAGCAGTAATCCCTCTTATCTTTCTTATCATTCTATATATATCCACCAATGGCAGATACTGCTCTTATTATCTATTAATACCCATTGTTCCTTATCATCCAATGGTGTATCTCTCTCAGGTTTAAGCAGAGCTTAAACCTTATTTACTGTATGTATATAAGACAGGCCCTCATTGCCCATATACCTTAGGTCAAATATCATGCCCCTCACTTCCTCCAAGTCCCTTATACCTTAGGGGACAAAAGCTAGACCTTATAAGCTTCCATTGCTATACATGAACCCTTGATTACCAACACTGGTCACCCTACTAGGAACAAGTGTGAGTCTCATCACCTTACCCCTATCTTCCTTGGTTGTTGTGTTGCACTGCTGTGGTGCTGTTGGAATGGTAAACCTGTACTATTTCCACAAGAGGAATGTCAAGTGTTCCTTCAGTGAACTGGGAGTACACAGCAAGTCTTCTGCACAGATACTTGCATAGGCATCTTCTTTGAATATTGCAAAGATAACATCTATAAGGAAGCTGAGCTCAGAGTTGTGCACCCTGACCCAGCTCTCATTGATGATGGCCCCTGCAAGCTCAGAGGCCATGAATTTGTCCATGTCTGCAATAGGGTGGCCACTTTTTGGGGGTGGGAAAGAACTGAGGGACTTTAGAGAGCCATCAATTGTTGCACACTTGCCTCAGAAAAAACCCTTCCACAGATTCTACAAAGCCATTGTTGGAATATTCAAAGGATACAGGTG
>JBBPTA010000142.1:0-28730 GCA_038093915.1 Boletellus aff. emodensis
ATACCACCACAGTGATTGTCATGACTATTGCGGTCAGTAAGGTCAGTCATTGGACGCTATGACGAGCGGCCGTACGAGATAAGTAGTTGCTGAACCAAATCAGCTCTAGAGTGGACTGTACATCAGAGGTTAATGACATGGGGCATACAAGACGCGTCAACGCTTGACACGTCTAGTTAGTGGTTGTCGAGAGCACAAGAGAGGGGTGGGTGGAATGAAAGACAAACTTATATCATATCAACTCGAAAGCTGCGCTGGGCCTCGAGAGTCAGTGCTGGTCAAGAGTCACTAGTCACGTTGATATTAGTCACCATCGCCAAGATTGATGCTTGTGTGCCCAACATCTGAGCAGTCCTGCAGTACATTGGCATGCGCCCAGTACTCAGTGCTCAGCAATTCCGGTGTTTGCGGGCTGAAATCTCCCCCTGGAACTTGCCCTGACCATGACCACTAGTATAATCCTGGCGTGAGGCGTAACTTATTTGGGACGCTTCGCATGATCTAACGATGAAGATGCGAGCTTGATAACAGCTTGAACACGGCTGTACGCACAGGGTGTATGCATGCACAGGAAAATGACATTTTGCAATGTGGGATTGTTCAGTTTGTGTACTAGTCTCTATTCACGCGATCATCAACCATACAACCTGATTGTTCCTGCGGTATGAAGTTTGTTATGTAGTCGGTTGTCGACAGTGTGATCAAAAGGCCCTCCATCCACTGAGATATCGCTCTGAGGCTATTTCAGGTCGCTTGACTTTATTGCTGCCATTCCAGAGAAGGCAGTAAGTGGCATAAACTACTATTATACAGCTTTCTGATCGGCTTGAAAGTTCCGCATGACCACAACGGGTGCTCTGATGTCAAAAACGTCGTGTGAGAGATCACCTTGAATTTCCACCTATCCGAACCAGTCTGCATTCTGAGTGATAGATTCTCCCCGTCCGTTTACCTTTGGCTAGAACTTGAAGCTACACATCTCTCACTATTGCAGCTGTTGAACCAACAGTGAGTCCGAGGAATGAGTATGGAAGGTGGCACTCACCGGCAATTTCACCCACTCGGATAGCACAAGGAAGACTAGCCTTGTAGCAGCTAACTCAGCCATCCCTAACGGATGCACACCTACCTCTGGTTCGTCGTTCCATCCATCCCACACGAGCGAGCAGCACCCCAAGTACTCGTCCGACAACGCTCACCTGCAACACAGCCACTGCGGAGCCGGGGACACTGTTTTTGATGGGGCCGAACGGATCGGTTTGTTTGACGGCATTCATTTGGATACACGAAGGCTGGTTAGTCTCAAGAAGCCGGATTTTGTCAGGTTCGTCTGGCAAGAGGCTAACCACGAGGCTGTGTAATTTGATGCCAGCCGCCAGTGGCTGCGATGACAGGAACTGTCGGATTGATATCGGGGTTGCTACCGCACCGGATCAATCTTGCAGACCTCAGCACCCAACCAAAGTCCATCTCAGGTGGCATCAGACAGTGCCCAGGTACTCCAGAAGAAATAGAGATGCCTCCCTCAAAAGGGTGAGGACTACATGATAATATCTTATGTAAATGAACGATGAGCAAGAAGGAAAGTATGACATACTATAATCATATCCAAATTCCAATTACATCCACGCTGGTATAGGGTGCCGAAGGCTCCCAGTCCTGTGCCTGTGTGCGAGGGAGAGGGATCCGGGGCTGTCATCCTCACCCACTAGCCTGGGTGGGTGAGGACCCACTTGCACATCCGTCGGGCACCACTCTCCGAGGATTGGGGTCGGGCTCCTCGCCGTCAGGTTCGTTTGGCAAAAGAGACTAACCACTAGGCTGTGTGATCTGATACCAGCCGCAGGTGGCTGCGGTGACAGGAGCTGTCGGATTGATATCAGGGTTGCTACCACACCCAATCAATCTTGCGGACCTCAGCTCCCAACCAAAGTCCATCTCGGGATATATCAAACAGGTGCTCTCGACAAGGTGAGGACTACATGATAACATTATCGAATGAACGATGAGCAAGAAGGAAAGCATGACATACTATAATCATATCCAATTACGACCGTGCTGGTACATAAAAATCAGCCATTGAATACAACGAGTGCAAGTACCAGTCATTGAGTTGAAGCTGTTCCAGGATGAAGGGTACAAGGTACAACTAATTAACAATCACGAAGAGGCGAGAATAAGCGCAGGTGGGCAGAACATCAACAGGATACACAAGTCGCGGTGACAGTGTGTATAGCTTCTGCTATATATTGGAATGCTGAAGGGCGGTGGAGAGGCCTCGGAGCAGGCCCCAGCGAGAGTAGGACCGATACCAAGCAGTGCAGTGGTGGACGATGGACAAGGCTACTTACTGAATATGGGAACGACTACCTACGAGGCCTCCGGCCACTGCCAGGACCTCTGGAACTTCAGAGGGTGTCACTGCCACAGCGGTGCCGGATGATTGTATCATGATTGGAAAGAAGGTTAATATTTAAAGTTCTTGATCCACTCGGCCCGGATGCTCATGCTGCAAGTAACTGTAACAACCTCTCCTGCCCGCAGCGATGCTAGAGTCCGCGAAGAATATTCTACCTAATCGTCCTCAGATCCGCCATGCTGGATGCTGGCTTCATACAAAAATTCGACCGTTGGTCCGGATTCTGGAGAAGGGTTGGGCATCAAGGACACTCTGGTATTTCAACCGAGCCAGCGAACTTGCGCAAGCGAGCATCGGATCGACCTGAAACAAGAACGGCTGTATATGTACCAGTAGGTAAATAAAATGTTTCAACTTTCAAGAATATAGATACCCTCGGGCGGGCCGCCACTCCGGCTGATCATTCGACCATCACATTTGTTTCACCGTCGGAGCCCCCCTCACGACCGAGGTCCCCGCTTAAATCTAGCATGAGCAACTGTCCGAATCGCTCCGGGTCCCCTGTATCTCCTTCCGCAATATGGTCCTACTCCGGTGCAACTTCCGCGAATGCAATCACAGACACGGTTACGCTTTGGCTGGGTCATGATACTATTCCAAACCGCTGCCAATCCTGCATAACCCGCCACGGGTCTCATGGCCGTACGGCTCTCGCGCACTGATGATATATGTAGTGACTGAGACTGGACTTTCGTTTGATTTGTACTCACTAGAGCGACTGGCTCAACTAGGAAACGTGGTTATCTGCAGGGTGTTTTGACGGGTAATTGTGCGCGGGAATATTCTCCGCCGTGTCGTTCCTTCGCTGCCTCTCACTTCCCATGCGACGATGAATTGGAGATAACCTCTCTCGAAAGTGTCAGCTGCAGGATAATGCCCAATCTAAGTTGTGAGGAAGCGAGAAAGAAGACGTGACGTACAGTAGTCGTATCCCACCATGCTGAATATCGTGACTGGTGTGGTCAATAAGGTCAGGATCGGACGCAACGATCAGCGGCCGTACGGGAAAAGTTGTTGTTCAGCTGGAGAAGCTCTGGAGAAGATAGTAGTTCGGAGGACGTGAAGGATGCACGACAAGTTCGTTTTGCGATTGCAAAGAGGCGAGGATATAAGAGAGGTGTGGATGGGACGGTCGACAAAATATATACAACCTGGGGGGTACTTTATTTTCTGTCTCGTCTTGAGCCCGGGTGTCTCTGGAATCACGTTAGATAGTCACCGTCACAGTTATTGCGACGCGCGAGCGCGTTGGGAAAGATGGGGTCTGAGGGCGTAACGAAGCGATGGCGACAACAGGTGGGTGATTGGGGGCCGGCGGACCATGCTGACGGGCCTGCGCAGAGGTCGCCTGACCCACATCTACTTCGACAACACTAGATGCGACAGTACTAGTCAACTGAGAAGCGTACCACAGAATGTTGAACCGAGATCTGTGGATTTGGTTTGTATCTGTTTAGGGCGTAGACAGAGGCCCAGCCTGGGTATAGTCCGTGTGCGAGAGAGAGGCCGACCTGGGCTGTCGGACCTGTATGCTGCGTCCATCAGACGCCCCTCTCCGAGGATCGGGGCCGCGCAAGGCCTGTGGATCAGGACGGTACGTGCAGGGACAGGCAAAGGAGCGGGTGGGCGATGCAGTTTCGAGCCTGCGAAAGCTCTCATCAGGGGGCTCGACCGCTGCCCCGACCGCTGCCCTTCCAGGGCCGTGTAGGTGGACTACCAGCTGTAACGATCAGAGGGAGTACAAGGGCGCAGAGAGCGCGACCCTCCGAGAGGCTGGTGGCGTAGGGATGGGTGAAGGCAGGTGGGGATGAGGAGGCTTCTTATCGGCGAGCCATCGTGCAAGCACGATCCTACGGGCCAGCCGGGCAATCAGGGCCCTTTCGAGCACCCAACGGCACTTAGGTGTCCCCATGCGGTACGGTGGCGAAACTAGTCGCCACCGAGTCCTGTCTCCCGCCATGCACAGAGGCATTCGACGAGCGACACGGACGCATCATCGTACGCAGTGCAGCAACATGTACAAACAAATTTGAAGCACACGTGCGCGTGGGAACCGTCCCCCCCAACTCACTGGGCACCACAACCTGAGTCCCATCGATTGTGCTTCGCTCCCATCTCAGCTTTACAGTACCAAATCCCACAATGAGGACCATAAAGAAACAAATCAGACGCCTCCGATCCCGCATCGCCAGCAGAGGCTCGTCTCCAGCACCTTCTGAAGGTTCCAACACTCAGCTCGGTGCGGTCTCCAGCAGCCCGAGTACCCATCCGACCCAAACTAGGGAGATGGGGCCCCCCTCTCACGGGGCACATCTCAGCGTCATTGGGGATCTGTCTCGAGTGCTTGTAATGGGTTCCGAACCCGACGTTCCCGCCCAACCAGAATTGGGCACAATCTCTGGGGGCTCGAACGTTCTCCTGACTGAAGCCGGATCAACCACCGACAATCGCATTCTTGAGGCTCACTCTATTGATTCAGAGACCTCTGGTGAGCATGTCCTCTCTCGAGTCATACTTTGACGGTGCGAGCATCCACAAAGTGGAAAGGGCTGCAGATGTTTCCAAGTTCATGCGAGATGTTGATTCAAACCTCATGGAGAAATTTGGGCGGTTCAGGATTCTCATTGTCGGCAGAGCGAACGCCGGGAAGACGACCGTCTTGCAGAGGATCTGTAACTCAACAGAGGACCCGAAAATCTACAATGATCAAGGGAAAAAGGTATCATTCATCATACTGGAATTAACAGATAATAATGTAGTCAATGTATGATCAGGTTGATCTTATCATTGGGGGGTCCAGGGAGGTGAGTGTTATGGCCATGATGAATATCCTTATGACATCCATTTTTTTCACAGCGTGGTCTGCATAATATCAATCATGAGATGGTGTTCAAGAGCAATGAGAAACTTGTATTTCATGACTCTGCTGGTTTTGAGGCTGGGAAAGAGGATGAGTTCAACTAGATGAAAAGGTTTATTGAAGAATGTGCAAACACTGCCTTTCTGAAAAAGCATATCCATGCAATATGGTGAGTAGCCATGGCAAAAGAGACTGAGAGAAAAGGGAAAAGAAATGTTCCAAAAGAGAAATGTGTGGGGAGATCTGTGCAAATTCAGGTTTCCTCCACAAGCATCTGTGCAGTTGGAAAGTGTGTATTTAAGTGCTTCCTGCCTAAATTGCTGTAAACATTCTGCTAGACATGGATACATCTGACATAGGATGCAACATACTGTTGGAAAAGACAGTAACTGTATTGAACAACAGATCACTGTAGATGCTGTTGGTATCTGCACAGCAGAAGAATATTCAGCTGTGCATTGAATATGCAGTGAAATAGTAAGGGAGATGGTGTTTCAATGAATGAATGTTAGAATAACCTCTTGAAGTGCATTGGTACCAGCTCTGGATTTGTGGATCACTTATGATAAGAAGCATGATCCAACCAAGGGAATAGCAAGCTGGTTTCCCTACATAAAGGTGGGGCTTTTACAAATAAAAAAAATAATGGACTAATACTTGTATGATATTCTTATAAGGTATGTGTAATATAGTTATAATGATGGCAAATTAAGGAGTTTCTTGGGACCATGCCTCTACCATATGTCTATTAATAGACAGTAAGTGGTCTAATGTAAATATGAAATAGGAATCCTGCTGACCACTATACCATGGGGTGTATTTCTATTGATAGGCAGTAAGTGTGATGTGGATGTGAAATAAGAATCCTTCTGACCACTGCTATGGGATACACTTCCATCGATAGTATGTAAGTGGCTGATATAGATGTGAAATGAGAATCCTACTGACCACCATACCATGGGGTGTACTTCTATTAACAGGCAGTAAGTAGTCTGATATGGATGTGAAATGGAAATCCTACTGATAATTATGCCATGGGATGTACTTCCAATCATAGTATGTAAGTGATTATCTGATATGGATATGAAATGAGAATCCTACTGACCATCTGTCATGGGGTGTATTTACATTGATAGGCAGTAAGTGGTCTGATACCAATGTGAAATGAGAATCCTACTGATCACCATACATTGGGGTGCACTTTCATTGATAGGGAGTAAGTGGTTTGATATAGATATGAAATGAGGATCCTGATCATAATGCCATGGGTGAACTTCCATGAATAGAAAGTAAGTGGTCTGATGTGAATGTAAAGTGAGATGTTGCTGACCACCATGCCATGGGGTGCACATAGTCAGTAAGTGGTCTGATGTGGATGTAAAATGAAAATCTACTGACCACCATGTCATGGTATACACTTCCATTGATAGTATGTAAGTGGTTTGCAGCAATGTGGATGTGAAATGAGAATCCTGTTGACTACCATGCCTTGGGGTGCACCTCCATTGATAGTATGTAAGTGATCTGATGTGGGTATGGGATGAAAATCTTGCTGACAATCATGCCATGGGGTATATTTCCATTAACAGGCAGTAAGTGGTTTGATGAAATAAAAATCCTATTGACCACCATGCTATGGGGTGCACTTCCATTGATAGTCAGTAAGTGGTCTGATGTGGATGTAAAAGAATGTTACTAACCACCATGCTATAGAATGCACTTCCATTGATAGTCAGTAAGTAGTCCAATGTGAAATGAGATGTTGCTGACCACCATATCTTGGGGTATACTTCCATTGATAGGCAGTAAGTGGTTTGATGTGTATGTAAATGAGAATTCTTCTAATCATATGTTACCTACTATTTTCTCAATTAGTGGGCAAGTATTTGGGCATGGATATGAGAATATTACTAATTATTCTACTATCTCATATGGTTTTTCATAGGATGTGGGTGTGATATACTGCTATACACTTTCAGTCCTTATTAATATCTTATTGAATAGAATGTATGTTTCTTCTTGCATATTTAATTATCTACTTGTACTCAACCAATTATTAATTTTTTATCATTTGTAGCTGGTAAGCATCATCTCATCATATATCATGGTGAAATGCTGACATATAAGATAGGATGTATGCACTATTTTTTATAACCTTCACAATATTTATGCTTATCTAATCATAATTAGATGGTAATGTATACTTCTATGATATTCTGAGCATCTTTATTGATTACTTGATCAGAGTGTACATTTTATCTTTTAGAGCTATGTTTAGCATTGATTACTTTTATTTAGATGCTCAAGAGCAGTCAAGCAGAGGTAGTGTATTTCTATATTTGTGGCAATTGAATGTATAAGGAAGTAATGTCTCTTAGGTTGGTCTACAAGATATATTTCCAACATCAATGGCATGTATACATTTGATATTGTTCAAGCAAATTAACATCACTAGTGTTTAGAGCAATCAATCTGGCACCTGGGAAGAAACTCTGCACAAAGCAATTGGTATAATATTCAATCACCAATATGGTCACTTTTATATCTCTTTCAATAGATCTCATACTACTCCTTAAATTGTCCTTCAGTCTTCTACAGGGTAACATCAATGATCCCTTTTCTACAGCTGTACAAAGATATGAAGCCTCTTGTATGCCTGCTCAGGTATCTGAGAACATCAAGAGGCTTTTTATTCCATACAAGAATGCTGGAAATGAGAATGAAAAGATTAAACTTCTATTAGATTTCATCTTACAGCACAAAATATGTAAGCAGTCAGATATATCATTTACTATGTTAATCTATTTCATAGCATAATGCCAATTATTTGACATTGAGAGTCTACACTCTGACTTGCTTATAGTCTATGAAAATTTGTCAACTTCTCAGAGCATATGTTACTCCTGATATTTCTATATGTTTTACTATAGTCCATGTCATTCATGCTTTTCATTTGAAATATTTACTTGCAATGTATGAGTATAATATACTTCATATCATATACATGTTTTCTGTTTTATAAATTGTATTGCTCACTACTGGCATACTACACTCTTGTGTGAACAAGGTTCTTGGACTTTGGAGATGTACAGAAGGACAGAGTAGGCTTGAAGTGTGGAGTAAGAACAGATATGGAAGATGAAGTGTATTTGAGAAGATAGAGGGTTGGGAGATGAAAGGGGCCACTAGGAAAGTATCTGAATTAAGGAGTAAGTCCTTAGTGTCTAGACTATATATATGTACCAGAGAGGTCCAAGGCTATGTGTGAGGAGAAATGGAGGAAGACATATGGACAAGAATACAGGGGAGAGAATAGGCCAACAATAGATAGATCACCAATCAAGGTATGTATATTATGCTATGGATCACTAATAGAGTCTAGAACCAGTGACAAGAATAGCCAGCCATACATATGTATAGAGTATAGGAGTGAAGTTGATGGAGATATGGACAAGAGGTCATATAGGAGCTTTAGAGCAGAGATCAGGGCTAGAGGAGCAGAGATAGGAGTCAGAGTATTAGAGTTGTAGAATAACTGGCATGGATTGTGACATTTCCCTAGTAATAACCAGGGAATATTTAGATACCACTTCAATCCTGGTCCAACAACATCCTGCTCCCTCTCTACCACAGATACATGTTGCTCTGAATCCAGACACTCCAATGACTGACTTGCAAAAGGAGCAACAAGACCTGTGGATGAGGAATACTAGGAGACCACAAATCAACACTCAGAACTGAAAGTAGGACTTCCTGTCAACTTCTCTGGCAGTGCTTCTGACATGTTCAGATGGCTTATTGTCATGAATGCTTATTTTATTATGAACTGTCATATCTATGATACTAATGACATAAAAATCCCCATCTACAATGACTCCAAAAAGTATTACAATAACTAATCCCAAACTGGGGCATGAAGCACCCTGCAATCACCTGTGGGAATCTCACTTTGCTTTGGTGAGATCAAACAAAGTACAAACCCCTGGCTACAAAGTGGTCCCTGGGTCATGTGATTTGGCTCAGGGGTTGCAAAGATACGACAGTTTTAAAACAGGAACACCATTGTAACAGTTTTTGGACTTTTGCTATAAGATACTGGATATCAAGCATGCAAGTAGTTATTTGCTGTTGTTTGGTGCTACAAACACAGATATACATATAAACATGATGTCTGAGTCTTAAAACATTCCCACACCTCTTTATTCTTTACCACTATCATCATGTGATCTCTCTTTGCTACTCAAGAGAATACCATTCTCTCTCAGCTTGATTCTGGTCATTCCATTTGCTCCATTGCATCTAGCACTGGTGTCAGCACTGCCACTATATCCAGACTTCATTCCAAGAAGTGTTCTAACCTTCAAAGGTCTGTTGGAGGTTGTCTATCCAAGCTTTCCCCTGCCAATATTTGTCATGCTATTCACCTCATCTCTACTTGCAATGCAGAGAATGCTGTCCAGGTGACCAAAACACTCTCCAATGTTATTAACCAGCCTCTTCATCCTAACACCATTTGTCACCACTTGAAAAAGTCTGGGATGAAGGCTGTAGTCAAGTCCAAATGCCCTCTACTATCTGCTAAGCATCACAAAGCTTGCTTGGACTTTGCTATTGCTCACAAGGACTATAGAGGACTGGAAGAAAGTCATATTGTCTGATGAGACCAAAATCAATCACCTAGGATCAGATGGAAGGAAATGGGTGTGGAAAAAGCCAGGTGAGGGGCTAAATGACAGGCTGATGCAAGGTACTGTCAAATTTGGAGGAGGTTCTGTGATAGTATGGGGGTGTATGACTTGGAAGGGAGTTGACTATGCTGTTAAGATTGATGGTAGGATGGATGGAGACCTCTACCTTCAGATTTTGAAGGATGAACTGTTGAATACTCTGCAGTATTATGGTCTCAATCCATCTGACATCATCTTTCAGCAAGACAATGATCCCAAGCATACTTGTAGAAAGGTGAAGGAGTGGCTGGAGGAATAGGATTTTGAGACCATGATATGGCCTACATAGTCTCCTGACCTAAACCCTAATGAACATCCTCCTAATGGGATTCTTGAATTATGGGAGAGGATTCAGGAGGTGTGGGAGGGGATACCAGTTGAGGAGTGTCAAAAGTTGATTGAAAGCATGCCAAGGAGGGTTCACACTGTGGTTAAAGCCAAAGGAGGGTATACCAAGTACTAATATATACTAAATATCCCCAGTATTACACAAGTCCAAAAACTGTTACAATGGTGTTCCTGTTTTAAAACTGTCATATCTTCGCAACCCCTGAGCTAAATCACATGACCCAGGGACCAATTTGTAGCCAGGAGTTTGTACTTTGTTTGGTCTCACCAAAGCAAAGTGAGATTCCCACAGGTGATTGTGGGGCACTTTGCACCCTGGTTTGGGGTTAGTTATTATAACATTTTTTGGAGTCACTGTATATTAATAAAATAAGTAAAAGATAAGAAACTATCTTTGTATCCAATAGTCATCTCTGTCTGGAATATGTTTAAAACTGTGTTTGAATCATCCTCAAACAGAAAAAATAGGCCAGAAAAAGCACATATAATAAAACAAAGCAATTAGACTTTCCCAATGAAAAGAGAATATGTAAAGGAATGAAAAGGCAACTTTGATGCCTATGCCATTACCTTCAAGCTGGAGGCTGTGCAATATACACTAGAAACAAAGTATAATGACATTATGATCAATATCTTGAGTGGAGAGATAGATCAACAACTTACATAGAATAGACTTGTCCAATATTGTTGTCCTACAAGTAGTAAAATTGTATCTGTTCAACCCAAATAAATTAAATGCATGTAGAACAATTGCCTCAAATCTGGAAAAATTCATCTGTCCAAATCCCTGTGAGCCTTGCTTTTCTTCTCCATCAAAAAGAATGAGAGACTTTGATCATACTAAAACTACTATTATTTAAATTCCTGTATGATAAAAATTACCTACCTTCTCCTATCCACACCCAAACTTATAGACCAGCTTTGAAATCTATCTATCTGTATAAAATAAATATTTAATGCTAGCATAACAACATCCAAATCAAACATTCTAACACTTGGAAAACAATTTTTATCATCCCCTTTGGTTTATTTGAACTAACTATCATGTTCTTTGGCTTGTGCAACTCACCAACTATGTTTCAAGCCCTTATGTGTTACACTTCCTCATTTTTCCCCCTATTTTTCCATATTTTTCCAGCCTCATCCAAGCACTCTAGAAGTTTATTCAGATTTCACCCACTTATCTATTCCACATTCGGACTTAGCAAAGTCTAGTTGTCCTCATGCTCCATAGATCAGTCTAGACCCATCTAGACCTCCCTGATCCAGATCACACATGCTTGAACCCTCAAACATGCTATGCACACCCTGGTATCAGTTGGCTATACAAGCATCAACCCTTGAGCCTGATCATTTGTAATGATCCTAGTCAACCCTAGTCAATCCTAGTCATTGTGACTCACCAGATCTCATCATGCACAGCCACAGATTTGCTGATCCACAATTCCCATATATGGACACCTGAAACACCTCAGGCACTGCCTTGCACTGCCATGCACAGCCTCATTTCACCTTACTGTTACCACATGATTGACCTCATGTAAGTGGTTGTTTCAGATCCAATACTTACCAATCTCCATTACTAATCCACTCTTGGACTTCATATATAAACTCTGTACCCTCTGTTCTGTACCTCTAGTTCATACATTGATTATAGTCACTTCTCCCTTTGCTCTATCAGATTCCATTCTGATTGTTAACTCCATCCTCTGAAATACCTAGGACCTACTTTGTACAAGAGCACAGTGTGCCAACTGCATCACTGAAGCCAAAGTCCTTTCCCCTCTGAATCCACCCCTTCATCTCATTCCTCTTTGCATCTCCAACAGACCAGATGTTATGGTTTTCTCTCTCATTTCTAACTTACTCATTATCTCTTACCTTCATCCTGTACACACACCCATCTTCAGACTCTTTTCTTATGTCTACATTCACATTCTTCTCATCACAAGTGACCACCAGCTAGCTCTAGTACAGCTTTAGGCTCTCCTTTTGTTCCCCTTTTGTCATTCTCTTTGTTCTTCTTATAGACAGCTTTCTCCACAGTTGTGTCTGTCATCACAACTTAGTGGCCCCTTTTTCCACCACATTCCATAGTGTTCTTCACTTATGCATCCTTCACTATTTAACCAGCTGCCATGTATTCCATTGTCAAGTCCGGTTCTTCTCCACTCTGCTCCGGTCGGTCGGAGGTGTGAAGGGAGACTGGGCGAAGGGGTGGAGTTGTCGGAGGCAGATGGACTTTGGCTTCAGCGATGCAGGTGGCACGCTGCGCCCTTGCACGAAGTATGTCCTAAGTATTTCAGAGGACGGAGATGACGTTCGGAACAGAATCCAATAGAGCAAACAGAGAAGTGACTTAGATGATATACAAACTGAGGTTACAAATGGAGGGTACAGAGTTTATATATGAAGGTCCGGAGTTGGATTAGTAATGGAGATTGGTAAGTAAGAGATCAGTAATCAGGAGGACTAAGCAAAGGAACTGCAGAGCTGTGCTCCGGATACAAGAGAAGCCGGAGCTGTGCGCGCGTAGGGAACACAGCTTTGGAGGAAGTCTAAGGGTGGAACTAAGACGAAAGGAGAAAGAGGAGACGGAGTTACCATAAACGGAATAAGGATGTACAAAAGAGGAAACAGAGATATGTCCGATATGTATGAGGTGCGTCTGTGATAAGATCACACTGGAGTCCTTGACTGGAGATGGTCTGGAGGACCAGAGTGGGAACGCGGGATATGACATCCATACTGTATTCTCAATCTGCACAATTCAGCATACTTCTTGAGTCACCTCTCTGTCCCAAGTCCTTAGTCTGCCTTGTCAGCACCCTCAGTCCTAGTCCACTCTCCCTCAAGCATATAGTCTCTCAAGTCCACTCTCCCTTGAGTGTATAGTCCCTCAGCCCACCTCCTCAGCATATAGTCCTCTAGTCCTTCATCCCCTTGGTCCTCCTAGGCTAAGTTGTACCTCTTTGTGAGTGTCCTGCCTATGGAGTAAGTCTTTGCTCAACCACTTGAGGTACACCCTATGTAACACCAGAGCAGAGCAGAGAAGACCAGACTTGACAAGTCCAACCATACATAACAGTAAGGTATAACACAGAGTCAAAGAAAGAGTATAGTACACAAAATCAGAGAGAAAGGAGAACATACTGTACATAAGGTTATCAGAGCAGAGGACAAGCAGAGGAGCAGATATAGGAGTTCAGATAACATGAGTTGTAACAGAAGGTAAAAACCAGACCAGATAGATTTTTAAACACTAACTACCATCTCACCTAGCATATCCTTAATAATTCCTTATTATGTAATCCCATCACCCTCACCTCACTCAAAACAACACAATGACTTCTTATGACATCTTGATATGTCCACCACCTATCAAGACAACCCCCACCCATATCTAGCCACTTCTATCTAACATGCATAAAGAATGCTGTTCCTTGATGTACACCTAGTGTGACTCAGTGTGTCCAGTGTGTCCATCAAGCAACAGTGACCTAGGCCCAGTAGGATAGTGGAAGCTGGAGGCAATGGGTACAGGTTGTATATAGGTCTCAAAAAACAACCTGCAATACCTGACCATAATACATGACTGACTGGCTGTATCTCATCAGGCTGAATCTTGTTCCACCATTTCTATGTTACTTGTTGGTTGAATTGACAAGTAATCCAAGTATCTAAGTACTAAAAGTATGACAAACTTACAACAAACATGAAATAAGTGTCATTTAAGTGGCTGGAACTAAGATCAACCTTGAGGTCACTCATGTGGCAAGCAATGTGAGAATTTCCTGATGACTTACTAATACTCTCAGACCAAGATGGTATTTGCAAACAACCACTGCTCACTGCAGCATATGCTTTTACAGATTACTGCTCATAGAGGCAAATAATACAGAATGCAATCATTGATATTACATTGCCACCAACAGGGATGTTGATGTCTTTCAATATTTATGCTGCATTGTCATGATCATAGAGGTAAGAAGGAATACATCTTAAAATTTTGATGAAAAGTCAGTCACAAGCCATCCTGGTAGTAAACACATATCTGAGGAAGGAAGATGAGAGATTAGCTGGGATGAATGATGAAACAGAAAGATGGTGTAACTTCATGTGGATCTCACAAAAGAGAGCTGAAGTGTAGTGTAAAGTTTTTAAAGGCAAATTTTTCCAGGCACACAAATAACAACTACCCACAACCATAATCATCCCCCCCAAGTGACCTTGTAAACAAGGTGATTCTGGAAAATAGTTCACACCCTCATAGAAGTCATTGAGTTTCATAGATCATAAATTCACAATATTGTGGTGTGTTCAAACTGTCTGTCCACCATTGTGCTACCTCAAAAGCCACATACGGAACAAACCAGTCAATTAAAGAGGCCTCTGAACCGCCATTCTCCACTCGGTGGGTCTGGGACCGTTGGATCTGCAAAAGAGCAGCAATGTGCCTTTCGCAGATCACAGTACACCAGAATTCATGGTCAGAATTGTGTTCCACAACAATGTTGTGGGCGATTTCGTGGGCAAATACGTGGAACCTTGTTATGTAGCTTCCTCAACCAGAAAACCTCGAGGATAGGAAACAAAACAAACCAGAAGGACTGGGCTCGCTCATGATTACCGTTCTTGACATCAGCATCATCTACCAGACGTTGCGTCCAATTTGAATCCACAGTCATGAAATGAGTTGGATTCACATACGCCATTCCTCAAAGAATTGCATGTTAAGATAGATGATCCCACCTCGGTTGGACGCAATAGCGCCACCGGGGACATCGCAGAAAATGCGTAACGATGCTATACGGAGCTTAAAGACATCAGCAATAGTCGTGATGATGTTTGCAAAGCGGTCCAGGGGTTCGCACTTGTCCTCTAGGAACGTGCTAGCCAAATGTACACCTGTAAAAGCCTCAGTACCCAACATAATTCTGATTGAAATTTGAAAGTAACCACCTTCAGCCGCAAGGACCTCAATACCCTTGATGCTCCCTACCCACCTGGTTAGTCGGAAGAATAGATGAAAAGGCTTCACTCACCAAGAAGTCTCGGATCTCCGAATGATCCCTGGCCATCGCAATAGCGAGCGCACTGATTTGGACTTATGGAAGACAAAATACCCGTTCCGGAATTGCAAGCATCAATTGCAGAATCTACTTTGGTTTCTGGGAAACATGTTTAAAAAAACTTGTAGCGGAACAATGTTGCTCACGAATGGTCTCCTGGGAAATAATCCCACTTGGATGTCCGGAAATGATTATAATCAACACATCTTAAATAGATCCACTTACGAGACCCTGCTTTGAGTCACACCAGTGGACTCTGAGGTCAAATTAGGTCTGCCGTCCACAGTGTGACCTAGATCATGCAAGGCTGCGGGGGTATCGCGGTGAGAGGGTGCTAGTTGGGGGGCACCTCTCCTGTCTACGGGGGGACTAGGCATAGCTGAACCACTGCCACCACTCGATTCACTGGATCTCTGTTGTTCGGGGACTTCCTTAACTGTGGAAGGAATTCGCTAATGATACCCAGTATTCAGTACGAGAATATATTACTAACCGTATCCCGCACGCTTCAAGAGTTCCGAGTTGGAGAACAGCATTGCAAGGAGGAGAGTATTTTGATTCCCCAGCGTTCCAAACAAAATCCGGCACAAAGATACGGACAGACTTGTCGCTGTACTGAGACCAGAGACGAAAGGATAGATCTACATATGGCCACTTACTCATACATGTCCTCCTGTGCACTGTGTGAGATCCACAATTCGATGCAGCCCGTCTCCTTGTTACGCATTGTAGTCGCCCATACTTCCTGAGTTTTTGTCGTGTTTGTCCCGATGGTGAACGTTTTGAGGACACGCAGACTGTCGGAAATCCTGACTCTGAACACCTTGCAAAAATCCTTGAAAGAAATTGTAGGCTTAGTGCTCGTACACCTCTCAAGGAAAATGGGGAGCCTCTGGAGAACCAAATCCTTGACCTTTTGAACCTTACGGGACGCCTCCGGACTATCGTTTTCAACAGGATTCTCAAATTCCCGTTTGATGACTTCGCTCAGCTTGCTGGATCCGAGCGAAAGGTAGAAGGCTAGACACTTCCTTAGCATAAATGCAAGAGCGACAATGATGAATGCGCACGCTCAAGGTCTTCTTGGGGCACGGTCCAGATAACATCACTGAAAAGCTCTCCGTCCTTGCTATCATCAATAACTATGATTTCCCCGGGTTTTCGAAGTTCATACTCGTACATCGTCTCGCCCAAATCTCCGGGTCTGCGGTGAGCGGCAAGTAGAACGGGTCTAGAGGACATTAATTTCAAGGTATCATTTAAGCTGGGAGTGCGGCTGATATCCTTGGCAAGCTCTCGCAGCTTGGCAAGGAAGCTGGGGCCACCTAGGTTAATTGTGGTTCAAAGATAGCACCTTACACACACCTTTCGGGTCGTCCGGCAACTTTGTAGAACCGTTCCGGATTATTGATCAGGCTTTCAACAATATCCTTTACGGTGGGCTCGTTTCTTGCACCACAAGCACGTAAAAATTCGTTTGCTTTCTCCCCGAAACCCACGAAGTCGAACAAATTCCTGATAAATTCGTCCTTCGGTTTAGCCAGGTAGCATTGCTTGGGGGCCACCCGTCGCAGCCCATCCAAAGATCCCATCGGAACCAATTGCATTCCGGACAGTTGGTCAAGGTCACGCTCGTCAAAGTCTGAAACGATACTCGGACGTCCAGTCACATGGCAGTAGGAGAATACTTACTCGGAATGCAACCAGCCAAACACTCAAACCACCGAGAGGCTGTTTTCTCGTCTGGAGGTTGTTGACTCAACCGGTCGAGAAGTACCATCGGAGATGGATGTTCTTGGACCCCAAGTCGGCTAAAAAGGGCTTCAGGATCCGCGGTTGTCACAGCTACGACAAAAAAGTCTAGAGTCTTCCATCGAGGATCCCAGCAAACCTAGGAAGATATTAGCAGGGTTCCCATACGCGTGCTTCCACATTACATCGTCTAGGTTTTTCCAGCATTTTTTTGTCTCAGAGCCGCTTTCTGCAGGGATGAATTCGATGTCTCGAAAATCGTCGGGGTTGTAATTTGAATAATGTGATCCGAGGTTCTCGCAAAAGTATTGAAAAGCTGCTGCTTCGAAGACTGGCGGATCAGAAGGAAGACAAAGTTTCACAATCGTTTCGAGGGGTGGGAAGCGATGTAAACCCAGGTTATACAAGAAGGATTGGACTAAACAGTAAAGTCGTCAGTCGGATTCCGGCATATAGGTCAATGGTCTCTACCTTCGGCTGATTCGTTTGACCATTCGGCCCGGCTAACCACCGGAAGTCCAAACTGGATAAAGATATCCTCCGGCGAGTATAACTCATCGGCACGATAACGTGGCCCCCCTCTAGTGCCTTCCTTGGTAAACAAAGACGACTTTCTGAGCTTGTCGATCTCATCCAATGAAAGTCTTTCCTTGGCTAGGTAGCGGATGATTTCACATGTGTTAGCTTCGAATTTCTCTCCAATCCTAAGCATACTTCATGAGCGAGTAATTATGAGGAGCCTTGCACTGCCTTACTGGTTTCGTAGGACTTCTAGCGGAATATGTCTTCGAACTCCAATGAACGCCAGTATCTCCTGATTGATGAGCGACTCAGAGCTAAACTGAACAACCGCCAACTTAACGCTCTTGAACTGATTGCTGTTCGCGTCCAGATGATACACGGAGTCCGGACGATACAGGCCATCAGCCGTCGGAATGCAAGGCTTGGTTTCGAGTACTTTCTTTAACTTGCCCCGCACCTCCTCTGAAAGCGATGACCACAAACCAGAAAGGATTCCCAGAATTCGCTCAGCCGCGGGGATCGTTCGCGTAAAGTCATACTTCGTGTCTAGTGCAAGGGAAGGATCCGAAAGGTACTGCAGCCAGTCAGCGACAGTGAACTCCTGCCACCCGAGGCTTGTAAAATCTGCGCGGGAAAACTTCTGATAGATGGTCAAGGGGAGTAATGAGTCGGGAAGTGGACCATCAGGTGAGATGTGGGTCCCGAGACATTTCGGATCAACGAAGTACTGTACTGACGATAGCGGGAGTATTCTGCCTCCACTGCAACGAAGAGTAGCAGAATGTAGCAAGTTCACTTTAGTCCAGACAGAGTATCCATCCCTCAGAGTCGTCATCCACCACCGAAGACACGAAACGAACTCTTCTTCATTGAGGATATGTCTCTGCAGGGATTGTTGGACGTCTGACGGCCCAATAGAACATATCTTGTGTGGGTTCGGCAACGAATCGATAGCCGACCCGGGACCTTGGGGAACGTTCTCTGCGAGCATCGGTAGAGACTTGCTGACGAACGAGAAGGCCGGATCGAATCTTCTGATCTCTGCAGCCCCACGAACGCCGACGGAGGACAGAAACATTAAGGGGAGGGAAGTACACCCATAGAACGACTTTTCTAACAGCCGAGATACTTCCATCGCGGGTGTAGAAGGGTGAAACGTGAAAATTTGATGCACGTGAAGAAAGTGCTGCTCCAGCTGATTCTGCAGCCCTGGGGACGGTCGGGAATTCGTGGTGTCTTTACATCCCTCTTTCCATGACTTTTGGATATTGGTAAGCTCCCAGTCGTATACAGCACGACACAGCACCCCTCCGACGAGTAGTAATTCACTATTCCACCTGAAGACTGGAGGGAGAAAGTAGTATCCATATTTCTCGGAGCAATGAGGTCACTCACTAGCGGGACTTGTGCCACTAGCGCAGGTATAATTAGACACTGCACGTGAGGAGAAAACTGCCCCCACCTAAAATCTATTAATTCACGCTCGACAGTAGGAATGAAGCGAGATGCCATATGCTCCCCAATACCTGTTGTCTGCGTGGTAGCCTGACCCTAGCGGACAAATGAGTGGAAGACAGAGCGCAACGAAGAAAGACAAACAATGAAAACATATGTATGCTTTGCCCTAAGTCCGACTTGGATAAACAACCCTAGATGACTATTCGCAAAAGCTCACCCAGTAAGATCAGCCCGAAGCCCTTGAAAGACGGATATACGTCCACGATGTTGGTTACCTCGCAAGCGCCTCGCAGAATTTCGGTCGTGGCTTTTCCCAGCCTTAGTGGGTTCAATCAGATTCACAAGACGACAGTTCAGTTGACGCACATAAACTAGGCTATACTCGAGCTCTGATGGGGGACATTTCTTCATACACCGCACTAGTTCATCTGAAGGTTCGTTTGTCAAAGTAACGTTTACCTTTGCAGTGAACTTGGAGAAATCCACCCCCTCAGCAGTCTCATCCATTACGGCGTCGGCCCTGATGCCTACTCGGACAACGGTCAGCAGCAGATGTAATACCAACATTAACTCACGATCATGTTGAATCTCAGTCACACTCATGAGAATCCCCTTGTTATTAGACCTTTCAATCTTTTTAGGTAGACTGATGGCTTCAGATTCGACAAACGTCTTTTCGACATTCCCAACACAGACGTCATCGAGAAAAACCCGCACGTTCGTCAAGGTTACTGTGAAATTGACGGACGATGCAAGAAATTGCATCAAGTCCAGGATTTTAGGCATCGGACAAGCATTCCGGAGAGGTAGCTCGATTGTTGTTTTCCAACCATCCTTTGGATTGGACACCGATGAGCTGTAACATAACTGACATCGGATTGACTGAGATTCGTAGGGCGTTAGATAAGCACCCTCGATACCTGGTTGTGGGGATTCCATTCAAACTTCACTGTCCACACTACGCACGCGTTATATATGAAACATTAGGAAATCAAAAGGAGCATACCTTTGGGAGAGCCTTTACCCTTGGCTGAGTATCTGTCTTCGGGCATTATGGATGATACACATGGACTCTCGGTCACAGAAAATACACTGTAAAACCCTATCAAACAATATCAACGCCGTTTGTGTGAAAAGGGACAACGTTGTGGACTTACCGACACCAAATGCGCCGATCTTCCTAACGTCAGGGTTGCCCGCAGCTAATGACATCTAGACTAGACTCCCGGGGTGCGAAACGCAACAAACGCACCGATATTCGTGAGTCGGCCCCAGTCCTTCTCGGTGAACGGACTCCCATTGTTTCTGACGGTCCAATGTTTAATCTTGAAGAGAGGCGGGTAGGCTTTAGACCACAAGACTTCGACGAATTCCTAACCTTTTTGCCTTGACGTTCCTCACTCTCGAAGCGGATTTCGACATGGGTGGACTCGGCATCGTCGGAATTCTGAAGGAGCTCTCGGAATACTGGAATGGAGAATGAGGAACGCTAGACTGTCTGGAGCACGAAAGAAATGTGTCCCACCGGTAAACTTTCCCGAGTAGCGTGCAAGCATCTTGTCGACCAGTGCACGCTGGTCGACCGTAACAGGCGCAAGTCCTCTGGATTTCGCCTAAGCTCAACGGTTAGTAAGAAGCCCAAGTCGGAGAAGTTGACCAAACACAGACGAACTTTCGCAAAGCTAAATTCGGAGTCAGACATATCTGTGCCGGGTCGGTGGTTACAGTAGTCTGAGCCTGGAGCAGAACACTAGGCAGGGCGTTGGCGTAGGATTTCAAGAACAGGGCCGCACCAGTGGTAGGGCCATGCTTTTAATAAATTAAGCTGGACCCACCTGGATGGATTAGGTAACTGGCACATATAACCAAATATGAATCTGGCAAAACCTCGCCCCACTTGAAACCCAGCATGTCGGTCGGCGCCGTCGCCTCGTGCATCTAGAATGCTGTGTGCGCCGAAAACGGGAATACCCTTAACCTCCCATCCTTCAAAAGTGCTGGAGATCGCACACGCTACGTGCAGAATCACCACGTACATCTTACGTTGACTGTGCAAGCAGCGAGGTCGCCATCTTCTTGCATTGGTCTGCTCTTTGGGACGCCGCCTTCGTTGATCCGACGGACGGAAATCGAATGTCTCGGAAGACTCTTGATGTGACACTGCTTCCTCAGGTGTCGTCTATTAGTACCTCCCCTGGCTGTCTCACGCGGGTTCGTTAGTTCGAGGGGCTATTTGTCGGGCAACGCACCCTCAAGAGTCAAGAAAGATTCATCATTGGCAACGGTACTCACATGGTGGGGGCTGTTAGCGTGGTACTGAGGCGTGTGCGCTAGGGTGTGACCAATTCAAATCCTCAACTGTTGATCGAGTGGTGGAGAAGGGGACTCATTGCGCATCTTTGTCTGGTCTGGGACGCTGGTGCATTACGAGCTTGCCATGATGGCCTGTGCATTCAAGCGTCCTCAGATTTCCTGGCTGACTCCATCCCGCAAACATGCTCTCACACGTTGATCGCTCACGTTTCTAATGTTTCACGGCATGATTAGATGGTATTGTTGCGCTTGAATTCCGTCTCCTATGAGTTACCTAGTTCTCGGGTTCCAAGTCCTGGTCGACGGATACCTTTTCGCACGGTTTCGAGGTCTGACTGGCATGCATGGTCCTGCTCCGGTGCGACGTCCGCAAACGCCATCGCAGACACGGTCGCGTTTTGACTGATCGCATGATGTGACCCTATGCCGAACCCGCTCTCGATCCCACACAAACCCCCACGGGACCGGGTAAAAGTGAGGTGCCCCCTTGCAGATATGCCAAGTATGTAGGATCAGACTAACTAATCGGAGTGTCAGACTTACCGAGAGCACCGGTACTTGAACAATTATCTATCCAGAGTCACCACGCCGTCCGACACAAACATTATGTCAAGCATACCAGAATGAATATCGCCGACCCCCAAGGCGGCGCTGTGAGGAACGTCAGCAACACCATATCTGCTCAGTGACCTCCGTACCCAAACATTGTCTACCTTCAGAGACGGTTAGACGGTGAACAGGCTGTAGAAAAGACACAAGGACACACCTCTCTTGACAAGGTAAGTGCTGTAGGACAATATTATTCCAAGTGAAAAGTAGATAGAAGGTACAACATACTGTCATAAGTCGTATCCCACTGCGCTGACGCTTACAACTGCACTCCCCTCAATGGTTGATCACAAGGATAAAGCAAGCATACGGGATATGTAGTTGTTCAACTGGAGCGCCTCCCGAGCGGAGACTATAAGCTGGAGGACGTGTTGGACACGTTTTATCTTGGAGCCGCAGAGGGTTCAGGGAGCGAGAGTAGGGCGGGGTAGAGGCAGATACGTAGGACACGGTGGCAGAATTTATACTATCTTCCCCCTCACTACCTTGATCGTTTACATCATGATAAAAGTAGTCCACCTCTGACTCTCGTCATTATCTCCAGGGAATGACCTGCTCGCGTATGGCAAGGGTCCACGCACCCGCATCGGAGCGGTAGATGCCGACTATACACAAGAGTATTGTTGGCCCCAGTCCTAATGCATCATGCTCGCTAGCCGAAACGCCCACTCTGAAAACTTCAAGTCATCCTGATTGCAGGAGAAACCTCAGCAACGGTCACAACTTGCTTGTATAAACCCCCCGCGGGGAATGCCGACAGGTGACAATGAAAGTGCTCGATTGCAGAGATTGCTACTTGCACAGGACACAGGCACAACAAAGTGGTGGGCGCAATGCGGAATCATTCCATCGATCTTGGAGCTTGAGCGGGAATGAAGTCCGCATGCTGGAGAGAGGCTGGCTTGGGGCCTGGGCTGTCGGAGATTAGGGCCATGTGGCTTCGAGCCCACAGAAGCTCTTGTCAGCTAGTGGTTGAAAGATGGTGAATGGCGGGTACGGGGAACAGCGGCTTCTTCATCACTGAGCAGGACAGGGTGGCCCAGTGGGACGGAGCCCCGTGTGATCCTAGGATGAGACACGCTCCCACCTGCGTGCCATCGTGATCTCGGAGCAAGGCACGATACTACGGTAGGGTCTTTCAGGCACCAGCGCTTTCACACCTGTGGGCACGATGGTGAACTACACGGTCGCCATCAAGCATCGATTCCTGTATCCCGCAAGGCAGAGGCGTTTGATGAGCGACGAGGAATGGAAGCTGGTTGAAGGGATGCGTCGAGTAGCATTGAAGACACAGGTAAAATCATTTCATGCTTGTTACGCCGTCAAGCAATGAGTCCTTGTCACGAATATGCAAATCAAACGCACCAGCGTCGATATCCTGACCACACTGTTGCGGGCGCAAGGAATCCGGGAACTGGATATCACGGTGAACTTGGAATAGAAAGGTCGATGTACGCACGGAAGCGGAGACGAGGATGGTAGGAATGGTCGGTTACAATAGACGCTTTCGCATCCACCACCAAACCTGCTGCGCACGTCTGGCCCCAGGCATTGCAAGGCAATTCACAACGGTTGACGATCAACTGTGACGGTTGGAGAATGGATTAGGTCCATGTCCAAGGATGCGTCAAGTTAGCGAGGTTGCGCCGAGGTTCACTATAAAAAAAAACACTCGTGTAGTACAATGGCAACCCAGAATCGATGGAGTCGAAAGAGAGCGTCGAGGAGTTGGCGTTTTTTGAACTCCGAATCAGCAGACGGGACGCAACGCGGAGACACAGGATGGCGGCGGCGGCGGCGACTGCCCGCTCGGTCCCAAGGTCAGGCTGGTCAGGACCCGCGACGATGGACAATCAAAAAAACAGACCTCGCAAAACGACGACACAACGAGTCCGATCTGACGATGTTGTTGTCGTTGATCCCCGTCAGAGGTACCGTTGGACGCGAGATCTCTGAGTGGGCCGGCAGGATCCACCGAGGGAATCCTGTGGCCGTCGACAACGGTGTCTTGGTCCTCAAATCTACCATGCAGCGCTCAAGTTAGGTCCATACGAAAACCCGAGCACTGGCCCGGGTCTGGGAGAGAAGAACTGGACATCGAGGACAATCCGACGCTTCAACCGAACCAGCGCGGTCACCCAAACAAGCGACCTCAAGCGATTAAAAAAACGGTTATATATGTAGGTAAATGAGTACGTAGAAAACATTTCGAGAAACATCGATTCCCTTCAGGTCATCGTTCCGATCGTCACGCTGGTTCCATTGAACCCCCCCACGACCGAGGTTCTCGCTCAAGCCTGACGTGTATCGGCCCCTGCTAGCACCTCCGGTCTAGTACCCTCTCCTTCTGGCACCGTGCAGCCCTCGTCACCACTCCCGTCCTCGACGGCGGTTCTCGCTTGAGCAAGCCACACCTGAGTTACCTGACGTGCACTGTCTCTGTCCACCAATTGAATCTCCTCTGTATTCTCCTCCGCCATCTGGTCTTGACCAGGTGCGACGTCCGCAAACGAGATCACAGACACGGCCCCATTCTGAGTGACCGTATGACGTGACCCTAATCCGAATCCGCTGTCGATCCCATATAACCCACCATGGCCGTCATAGTTATACAGCTCTCGCACGCTGAGGATGAACCGGGGCATCATGACGTACAGGAGTGTAAGTGGGATCGTTTCCAGGGGAAGAAGGATAATCAAACTGTTGGAACCATTCCAGCGAGTCCGCAGAATATTGATGACATTGTGGAGTATATTCCTAGATGGGGGAGAATGTGGAATTAGACTCATTGCCGACGACATCGCGATGGTGATGATGATGACGAATAAAAACAACCGAGAGGGGTACTTACAGAGAGAAATAGAAGACGCCGTCCCTGACGAAGAGCTTGATATATCTATTAGGCTGCCATTGCTTCGTTGCTTTGTACATGTCGATTGACTCCTTAGTGGCCTGAATAAGAGCGAGAATAAATAGTAAAACAGCGAGGATGGACCGCGGGATTGTCAAGATACGGGTATAGAAGGTCCACGGAACGTTCAGCATAGCATGAGGATTGCAAATTGTGACATCACGAATCCGGGTCAGCACGACTAGAAGAGAGAATACAAAAGGGTAGGATCACCACATTCAGATCATAGTGATGCTGCTATCTTATCCTGAGACGTACTTGACAGATCGCCATGGGAATGGTTATATACCGCAGCCATTACGAATCCAATGACGGTTTGTGCGATAAGAATGAACAGAAGAGTGAAGAGGATCGTTCTGGATTGATTCCACATTGCATAAACACGCAGAATCATCATTACTGGCAAATGTTTGTTGTAAGTAAATGCACAAAATTTGGGTATGGAAACTCACAGTCGGCAACAGTAAGAAAGACCGGAAACACCCAGTCTCCAGCGAGATAGAGTACAGTACCTGCGAAGTATCACAACGATATGATACGTCTATCCGATCATTTGTAGACAATGTGGTATGCATACATCTGTTCAATCGTCAATACTGCTGTTCACATAGTCCAAGAATTCAGATACTTGCATCTGTCAAGCCGTATCCATTAGCTCCAGGCGGATCGGATGAAGGCAGAGAAACCCACTTTGACAGGACCAGGTATAAATGAAGTGCCGACTGTGTATGTGGTGAACATGCTAGATCAGTCTAGTTTATCCTGTTATTTGTATTGTTAAGCTTACAGAGCATGGTGGGACTTTTATGTTGCGTTGAGGTGAACGCGTGTAGTAGGGATAACGGCCATAGACTTACATGATCCAGCAAAGGCCGACATAGCGAACCTATCAAAGCACGTTGGGTCAAGTGAAAATAAATAGTTGGGGGGCCATATACAGACGAATATGAATATCGTTGACCCCCAAGTCCAGTTGCGACACTGTGGAATGTTGAGGATACAGTACCTTCTCGGTGGTCGTTACATTCGCACCCAAACATAATCTACCTTCAGACGCAGTTAGGTGGTGAAGAGGTTGTCCGGAAGAAGCTGAGATACCTCTCTTGAAAGGATCAGGGCTTGACAATAACATCTATTATAAGTGAGAAAGAAGCTAGAAGGACAATGTCACGCACCATAGTCGTATACCACCACAGTGATTCCCATGACTATGGTGCTCAATAAGGTCAGTCATTGGACGCTACGACGAGCGGCCATACGAGACAAGTAGTCGTTGAACCAAATCTGCTCTAGAGTGGACTGTACATCAGACATCGATGATATGGAGCATACAAGACGCGCGTGACGCGTCTACTAGTAGTGGTTGTCGAGAGCACGAGAGAGTGTTGGGATCAAAGACAAACTTATATATATGTTGGGCCTCAAGAGTCAGTACTAGTCAGGAGTCAAGTCGGATGTTAGCCACCATTGATGAGGTTGATGTCACCTGCGCGCCCGGACCGCCAATATCGCCGCAGTCCCGACGCAGTGCACTGCCAATTCTGGTGTTCACGGGTTGAAATCTCCCCCTGGAAACCCTGACGGGGCCTGACCCTGACCGCTGGTAGAATCTTGGCGTGAGGCGCAACTTACTTGAGATGCCCCACATGGTCTAACCATGAAGATACGAACTTGATAACAAACATGGCTGTACGCACAGCTTTATTTAGTCGGTCGTAAGTAATGTGATCAAGAATTTAAAGTTGGGAGTACGTCCGCTGGGATATCGCTCTGAAGCTATTTCAAGTCGCCTAACTGTATTGCTGCCATTCCAGACAAGGCGGTTGGCGGCATAAACTGCTATTGTACAGCTTTCTGATCGGCTTGAATGTTCCGCACGACCATAACGGGTGCTCTGATGTCAAAACGTCGTGTGAGAGATCACCTTGAATTTCCACCTATCCGAACCAGTCTGCATTCTGAGTGACAGATGCTCCCCATCCGTTTATCTTTGGCTAGAACTTGAAGCTACACATCTCCCACTATTGCAGCTGTTGAACCAACAGTGATTCCGAGGAATGAGTATGGAGGGTGGCACTCACCGGCAGTTTCATCCACTCGGATAGCACAAAGAAAACTGTAGCCAACTTAAACATCCCTAATGGATGCATGTCTACCTCTGGTTCGTCGTTCCATCCATTCCACACGAGCGAGCAGCACCCCAAGTACTCGTCCGACAACGCTCACCTGCAACACAGCAACTATAAAGACGGGGACACTGCTTTCGATGGGGGCTGAACGGATCGGTTTGATTTATGGCGTTCATTTGGAGACACGAAGGCTGGTCAGTCTCCCGAAACCGGACTTTGTCAGGCTCATCTGGCAAAAGAGGCTGCCCACGAGGCTGTGTTATTTGATGCCAGCCGCCAGTGGCTGCGATGACAGGGGCTGTCGGATCGATATCGGGGTTGCTGCTGTACCCGATCATTCTTGAGGACCTCAGTACCCAACCAAAGTCCATCTCGGAATATATCAGACAGTGCCCAGGTGCTCCAGAAGAAATAAAGATACCTCCCTCGAAAGGTGAGGACTACATGAAAACATTATCGTATGTAAATGAACGATGAGCAAGAAGGAAAGCATGACATACTATAAACATGTCCAATTACGACCGCGCTGGTATGTAAGAATCAGTCGTTGAATACGGTGATGAGTGCCCGTACCAGTGATGTAGAGTCATTGAGCCGAGGCTGTTCCAGGGTGAAGGGTACAAGATACAACCAATTAACAATCACGAAGAGGCGAGGGGGGGCAGAACACCAACAGGATACACAAGTCGCGGTGACAGTATGTATACCTTCTGCCGTACATTGAAACGCTGAAGGGCGGTGCCGGATGATTGTATCATGATTGGAAAGAAGGTATGGCGGGCCAGACTGACGTATGAAGTGATACCTGGCCTCCAACTTGAATTTTGGCAGCAATCATCGACGTGCTGATACAGAAGCACAGCTCACTTGTGCATGCTCCCCGGAAAGTAGATTCGATCCAAACAAGTCTAGTTACGAGCTTCACGATCATTTCCAAAATATGTTAGGCACACGGTGGATCCTAACATGAATCTAACAGGAGTTGACACCATTACGGGGGATAAGTCAGATGCATGAAAGCTGGCCTCAAAGCAGGACACGTTCGTACCTGCATAGGCGCCCCAATTCCATCGTATTCCCATGGGCTAAACTGCTGCACCGTTTTGCGGTGAGCACGAAAACAAGCAATGCTAGTACGGTGCACCTCTGCCTTCTGGGGCGCTCCGCTGAGTTCAAAGAGGCTGCTAGTGGCGTCACTGCATGTACATGTGGTTGCTTGGAGAAGCATACCTGTTGTAATACCGACTAACCGCAGGACCATCACTTTCCCGACAACGTTGTCCCACCCGAAATGCACTCTCCGAGCCAAGGCCAGGTAGACACCACACCCGGTTCGTTACCACACTAGTGTAGAGTTGCAGGATGCTTAAGTAGTCAGACGGGGCGGAGATACTATGCACCTAAAAAAAACCGGCATAATATGCAAAGGATTCGCTGCACAAAACACATCGGATAACGCGATTGCATTGCGGTCCACTGATGTAAGCCTGGGTATAGTCCGTGTGCGAGAGAGAGGCCGACCTGGGCTGTCGGACCTGTATGCTGCGTCCATCGGACGCCCCTCTCCGAGGATCGGGGCCGCGCAAGGCCTGTGGATCAGGACGGTACGT
>JBBPTA010000144.1:0-13299 GCA_038093915.1 Boletellus aff. emodensis
CTGGCTGGGTCGCACAGGCCTCACCACGCAGGAACGGTCTAGACTGGACGCAATGGCAATGCACCTCGCAAACGGTCACTGCAAGAGGCACGCGGTGGGGTTGGAGACACGGCATCGCGCTATCGCAGCTGCAATGGCGTCGAGATAAACATGCAGTCATCTCTGAGCGGGGCTTGCGAGGCACACGGTACGTCATGGGCCTGCAGGGGGTGTCGACGAGCATGTCCGGGTGAGAAGGCGGTGGTGGGACTGGGTCGCAATGAAGCCAAGAGCCGTCTTATTTGATCTGTCCGCGCCGTCGCCGTCGAACAGCGCTGTCAGTCGTCCTGTGTAAAGTCGACGTGGGCGGTGATGAGACTGGTTGCCAAAAACGAGCTGCCTCGAGACAAACGCGAGGTCAGATGACTCGAAGGAAAAAGAAAAAAAAAAGGGCGAGGCGCCTCGTCGCTTGGCCCTGTTCGACCCGGTGCGTCCTTTTGCTCGACGCTCCCACCGCGCGCTCACGTCCACCCGGTTTTTCTTCTTTCATATCGCGTTCCGAATCGTTCCATGGGCGCGTACAGGATCAAAATTCCTATCATGGACCGATCGTGCACCTGATAAACATCGCTTTTTGGGAAACCCGAGCGAGATTAGTGGGCCAAGCACGCGACCCGATGCTCTTTCCATCTTTTCATCTCCCCACTCCAGTCTTCGTCGCGTCCCCTCCCCGCACCACTTTTCCCCCCTTCCCTCCCCGCCCACCATGCCCCCAAAGCGTCGCGGCGCACAGGCGAAAACGCCCGCGCCGGCCAACAAGCCTGCCCCGCCCGATCCACCCAAACCAACTCCCTCATCAAAACCCGTTCCTACCGCAGTTGCTGCCCCCACACCCATCCCACAACAACCACAACCGCAGCCACAACCGCAACAAGCCCCGCCACCCCCACAGCCGCTCGAGACCGGCGCCGCAAGGGTCCGCAAGGAATGGTCCAAATTCATGGACGCGTGGTACGAACCACAAAAGAAAAAACTCGTCGAAAAGGTTAAAAAGGACCTCCTCGTCAAGTACAGGAGCCTCGGGTCCGCAAAAGAGACCCAGAAACAGCGCGAGATGGAGCTCTACGAGGAACTTGACTCGATCGCACGGCAGCTTGCACAGCCTGCCCGTGCCGAGTGGGAACGCCGTCTCGAGCTCGCCCAACTCCGGGAAGAACAGTGGGACGACGTGTCCGGCGAAGAACAGCAGGCCGTCATGAACGTCTTTGTCGGTATCTTTGCCGACGACGTCAGCATCGTGAATGAAGCCTTCTTCGCTTACCCCGCCGAGGAAGACAGCATCATCGAGGAACCCCCATATAGGGCCATCCCCTCCCAGCCTCCCCCCGCCCCTTCCGCCTCTCCCAAACAACCCATTCCGCCCACCCCGACGAGGGGCAATTTTGAATTCGTCAACCCTACTTCCTTCTTCGTCGAGACTATGACTCCACTTAATCCAACCAAACACTTACCTGCTCTCTCGATGGTGAGTCTGCCCTTCTCTCCACGCTGCACCCTTCACGCGCCTATTTTCGTCCAGGACCACCTGGCAACGCTCGGCCCATCTAATTCGGCTCGCTCAGCTGAGCCTCCGGGTGGAGGCGTTGGTGGCACGCCCGGCTTCCAGAACTGGGCTTCGGAAGCCGGAATCCTGACACAGCACCCTCAGGGTCTCTCAGCAAAGCTCCCGCCCCTGGCCGCCCCTACGTCCGCTCAGCCAGCGAGCGCGCGCGCCCGTGCGACGGACAACATGTCCCGTCAAGCCTCGGCAGCATCTAACCTGTCCTCCTCGCCGCAGTACTCGCCTCCGAATCCGACCACCAAATTCTCCCCCCCGATCAACACCGAGAGTCTGCCGCTCGGAAAACGCTACATCGGGCCCATCATCACGGAGGAAGAGCCTGACCCCATGGACGAAGAGCTTCTCAAGTCCAGGATGGCAGACGACTACCAGCAGTTCAAGATTAGCCTTCGCATCCAAATGATCTACCAGTTCCACGCCGAGGCTGCCGACATCGAGATCAAGCTCTTCGAGTCCCTTCTGGCTGTCGAGGGCACAAAGGAAAGCCGTGCCCGCGCCGTGCACGAGCACGAGTCGAGCATGATGCGCCTCCGTGAGCAGAAGGAGGAGGAGCGCAAGCGGCTGTGCTCCGAGGAGCGGGAAAGACGTCGAGAAGAGATGCGACAACACCTTGCACAGCGGCGGGCCACGCAGGCCCGGGAGGCCGACCCTGGGCCCAAGGCGAGTCCGCCCGCGCCACTGCCAGACAAGGCATCCGTTCCACAACGACAAGCAAAGGTGACTCACCAAAAGGAGAATATCCCTCTCGCTCAGGCTCAGCCCGCTACTCCTACCCCCGCGAAGCTCGAGGCTCCGGGCGTCATCAGGAAATCGAACAGCACCCTTTCTCAAGGCGAGGCTTCTGCGAACGAAGCACTCTTTGCGAACGCCATGGCGATGATGGCTCAGGGGAAACCCGGCGCTGCAGGGTTGACCCCTGCCCAAGCTTCGTCGAACGAAGCCCTTTTCTCCAAGGCTGCCGCCTCCCTCGCTGTCCAAGGTCAACCGAGCACGCTACAACCCCCGAGCATCATGAAAAAGTCCAACAGCTCCCGTTCGCAAGAGTACGACGTACCCCATATCACTGTGAGCTTCGCCGAAAGCCCGATCATTGTGCCTGAGCCCGCGCAAGTGCCGCCCGCCACCGTCAGGGGCAAGAAGGGCAAGAAGGGGCTGCCAGCGGTGCAGCCTCCTCCCGCAAAGTCGGTCACCATCAGTGAAGAGCCAGAGATGGTCGAAGAACCGCCCCCTCCAATGCCTTCCCTCTTGGGTACGGCTTCGGCCGCTTTCAAGTACGCCTGGGAAGCGGCGTCTACTTCCGTCCCTACGTCCAAGCTCAGCGTTTCGGTCGAGGAAGATGAGGATGCTGATCTCACCATGCCGTCACCAGCTCCGGCGCCGTCCAAGGGTGCCGCTGGTGCGAAAAGAGCTACCCCCGCCACAAAGAAAGGGAAGGTGACGATCACCGAGGAACCGGATGTCGACGCCGACCCAATCGTCTCTCCGCCGACAGCCTCGAAGGCAAAGACGGCGACGAGAGGAGGCTGGGGTACCGTGAATGGCAAGTCCAAGTTGACGCCCTCGGTCGTCGAGGAGAGTGTAGCAGAGACTATTACTCCACCGCCTCCGACTCTAGCTCCAGTGGCGTCTGGGTGGGGCAAAAAGGCTGCCCAGGCGGCTGCCACTGCCCAGCCTTTGTTGAAGCCGCAGCTAAAGGTCGCCATTTCGGAGGAGCAAGAGAGCGAGGTTGAGCGAAGCGCTGCGCCTGCTTGGACGACGACGAGCAAGGCCAAGTCCGCATGGGAGATGCCTGCTGCTGCCGTGCCTAGTGCGAACGGTAGCATGCAGGCGAGGGGAAAGAGAGCCACGCAGCAGCAGGCAGAGCCTCGCCGTGGTGGCATGACTCCTGGCTCCAAATCTGTCCGGGCGGACCTCGTTCCGGAAGTCCCGGAGACGACCAGCATGGTGCCCAGTGAATCAGAAGAGGTGGAGGAGGAGGGTGGCGCAAGCGGCTGGCTCAACCCTGAGGACATGAACTATTGGGCGAGCGTCATGGGAGGCCCATCCAAGACGGAGACGCTGGCCGTTCCCGAAGTGACTGAGCAGACGGGCAAGCACGTTCGATGGACGCCCAAGGTGCACGAGGAAAGCGACGACGAGGAGGGATTTGGAGAAACAGACGAGCACCTGGCGACCGACATGTGGATGCAGTTCGCGATCAGTGGGGGCGATATGTCCACGTTGGGTGGTGACGCACCTGAGGTGCCACGAGTCATACCCTCTGAAAGCGCACGGGGCGACGCAAGCGTCCGGGAGCGGGGCACGAGTGCAAAGTTGACGATGAATCCGGCGACCGGTGGTGATTCTGGGAATCGTGTGCAGCAGACTTCGGTCTTCGATAGAGCCGCGTTCACCGGACAGTGGCCCAAGATGGACAACTGGTTGTCCCCGCCCTCGAGAGGGCAGAGCTCGGGCTCTACTAGAGTCTTTTGACGTATGTTTTTTTATCTGGTGATTCTTTTTCTTTTTCTTCCATCGTTTTGCGTCGATGATCGCTTTCCGTGGTGTCTGTCCGCTTTTTCTTTTATTTATTCTCCGGCGTCCTATACGTTTCTGTATGTTATATTCTCTTACTTTTTCATGAGCGCCTGCAGGTTCAAGCACGAGTTAACTTACTCGGACGATGTTTTTAATCTTGTCGCTGGTGTTGTCGCTATCGCACGTGGTCCTAGTATCTTCATCGTTTGCTATGATATGTTTTTGACGCTTAGTGTGTATACGATCGTGGGGGTTAGAGAGAGTGAGCGGGGACTTGGAGAGCATCTTTCGTTCACTCTGCGACGGTGCGCGCGTTCTTATAATAAACGAAGGGGGTCTATTTCTATGAATATGGGGCACACGTTTCGTCAACGTTCAACGGTGAGCAGCAGCTTCTTGTCACGTGGTACGGCGAACTCGCGGGGGTGACCATGCGGCCGCAAGAATGGAGGTTGATCGAGTTCTCGCCGTTAGTGTGGGGCGTTCCATCGTGTCCTTCTCGTTCTGCCAACGAGCCCAACGTTCGGAGGGGTCCAGGAGGGCCTTGTCGGAGTGTGATCCGGATGATCCGGGATATGATGGCCGCGGCATTCTCCGACCGGCATCGTCGTACCGGCCCAGGTTTTTCACGTGATTCACCTCCTGCTATCAGCGTCGTCGCTGTCGTTCGCAAGCACTAGTGAGAAAGAAAGGAGCGTGTTCGTGTGGGTTACTTCAAGTATGTTACAAAACAAATCGCTATGCTACAGTGGTGCTTACGTCTTACATCGCCTGCTGCTGCTCCACTTCCTCCGTCATGATTCCCGTGAGTATCCGCGCGACTGTGCCAGCGATCGCCTGCGCGACCGTCTGCTGAGACGGATGAATCTTGGGTACAATGCGTGTGTTGAATTTGTCCGGGTGGAACCGCAACATCTCCGTCTTCACCTTGTCTCGTGCCGTCTTCCCTTCGGCGCCCGGTCGTCGGGGATGGAACAGGAACGTCCGAACGTCTTGGTACGTGATCTGGTCTGCAGAAGTAACGGTGCCAAACACCGGCCAGGGCATCTCCTGCACGTCGATGGGCGGCAACTCGTTGCTCGTCCGAAGCTCGTTCCACTTGCCCTCGTACACGACAAAATGCTGCGTCGTTTGGTCTTCTTCCTGTGCCGCGTGACGGGCCTGTTCAGCGTGGATGCGGGCCTGGCGTTCCCTCTCTTCGCGCATGAATTGCTCGTGAAATTCTCTGCACCGACGCGCGCGTTCGTCTCGCAGCTTCCGCGCCTCCTCCTCTCGTAGCCTGCGCTCCATCTCCTCCTGCAGCTGGCGTTCCCTTTCCTCTCGCAGTTTGCGCTCCATCTCCTCTTGCAACAGACGTTCCCTCTCCTCTCGTAGTTGACGTTCCTCTTCCACTCTGTGCCGGCGCTCTTCGTCCTCCTTGGTCTTGCGAGCCTGTTCCTCGTGGAAGATGCGTTCTTGTTCCTCCCGAATCTGGCGCTCGAGTCCTTCGTGCGCGCGTCGCCGTCCCTCGTCCGCACGCATCGCGGCCTCTTCCATCCGTCGATATCGCTCCGCCCTCCGACCCTCCTTCTCCTGCACGAACTCGGCCACCTTGCGCTTCTGTTCCTCCCGCGCTTCGGCGTCCTGACACTCCTCACGCGTTCGGACAGCCTCCTCGTCCCGCTGCGCGTGCTCTTTTTGCCGCTCGGGCGTCCCAGCCGCGGCACGCGCCATGCGCTCGCGGCACCGCTCGAGGTCGTGGTTCAGCGTCTGGTCGAGCACGAGCTTCTCGAGCTGCGCGAGGAAGATCCGGTCCTCGTCGTCCACGTGCTCGGGCTTCATCAGCATTTTGGCCTCCCGTTGGAGTTGGTCGAGTCCCCGACGCGCCCGCACGACGCGGCGCTCGTGGCGGTCGAGGATCCGTCGCCGTACCGCGTCCCGTTTTTCCTCCGTCTGCCGTGCACGGCGGTGGGGGGGAGGAAACACATCGGGACGGGGGTGGTTGTGAATGTTGGTGAACGAGAGATATTTTGGCCCGTGTCTGACTTTACGGCGAGGGGGTGGAGTGGATGGCAGGTCTTGGGCGGGGGCGTCGTCGGTCCTTTTGGTCTCTGGGGACGCGTCGCTCGGACGAGGCTCAGGGGACGGGGCAAACGAACGCAAGGGGGCCCCAAAACCGTTGCCAGCAAACAGATCGGCGATGCCCAGGGTGGGCGGGCTGTCGTCATCCTCTGTACCGTGCGGGCCTCTGACAGGACTGCTGAGCGGGCTCGGATCGGGGGAACGCGCGTCGGTGAAGTTGGGTCCCTGGAACAGGTTGAAGCATCGCCTGGGGCGGATGTAGTCCACGATCCTGAAACCAGCAGGAGACGAGTTGGGCTTGGGCGACTTGTATGGGTGATGGAAAGCACGGCGAGTGAACATGTCCGATCGGGCAATGCTGTTTTGGTGGGTGAACGATAAAAGAAGAAAAAATACCTGAGGGGGCGGGGGCCAAGGCGCGCGGGGATTGAGACAAGAGTGACTCGTCGGTGAGGTGGGTCAACTACACCGCGTCCGCGTCTTATACCGGAATGGGTCCCAGCACGTAAAGCACCACCATTTTCGTCGGTCAATCATCCCGGTCCACACTTGGAGCGTACCTTGGGCAGTTTCTATTGTCCTCGTGACGCTTGCTGATAAAACAAGAGAAGAACTCCGACGACTCCACGGCTGTATGAGCGCAATCCAAGGCGGTTTCAGCGGTGAACTTGATCAGAGTTCGTCGCGAACAACCGCCCACACGCACTGCCGATGGGCCAGGGCATTCGCGACGAAATATGCCCAATGTGGTAATGCGAGGCAGTGACCGTCTTTTCGGTGTGTCCACACTGAACGCCAAACCTGCCAAGTTGGTCGCAATCGGTCTCCCATCTGTATCGGCCTGCAGCGGGACGCCACGGACGCCGCTCGGAACATGCCCGTACCTGGCGTCTCACGGCGTTCCGAGTCAAATCGCATTGCGATGGCAGGCTGTAGCCCACGCACGCCGCTTGGGACGCCACATTACCATAAATGGAGAGACCCCTGAATGGGACGGCTTCCACGCGGTAGGTCCACCCGCCACTTATAAGAGAGACAAGGCCAGGAGGGAACGAACAAAAGGCCATACACGCGCGCGTCAAAGCACACCTCGTCAGAAAAAGCTATTTGAGCCGGAACACGGGAGCGGCGAGCGAATCAACCACCTACCCTCTTTTCCGTTCTCCACCGTGTCTCGTCTCTTCCTTCGTCCGCGCGCGTATCGAGCAGAACTAGTTGAACAAAGACCGCTACAGCATGGCACCCCAGACGCGCAGCACAACTAAATCCTCCCCTTCTCCGCGCACGACCCGCAACAGCATGTACGGCCGCTCACCGTTGCCGCCACCCGCCAGCCCTCGCAAGAGTCCGACCAAGACATCCCCAGCCAAACTTTCACCTAAACGTCAACCCGCGCCGACGCACCAGGAAGAAGCGAGCAAAGCGAACGCCGACATCGACACGGCGATGGCAGTCGACGATGGCCACGAACGGGGTGGCACACCCGTCGCGGTGGCTGGGCCCAGTGACGCCACCGCTGTGCGTCATCCTCCGTTTCCCCAGACGCCGATGGCACTCGGGACCTACGACGCTGGTTCCGTCGTCCGTACCCCCGCCAAGAAGGCGCAGCCCCTCAAGCGCTGTCCGGAACGCATCGGGGACAAGGGTGTGCGTTGTCTGTATCAGCAAGACGGCGTCCTCAGAGAGCTTGATGGCGGCGACAGGGTCGTCCTACACCACCCAGTGGGATCAACTGCAAATCTGTCGAGAGACCAGGTGGAGCGTCTGGAAGGGGAACGAGAGGCCGAGATCTACCGAATCCAGGTGGAAAAGCTGTTGGCAAACGAGAGGCGCGTGAAGAAACAAGAGCGAGAGGAACAGGGGGGGCACCTTTCTGGGGGCCGCTACGAGGTCGAGATGGAGACAGACGTGTCTTCGCCTCCGCGCAGCCTCTGGAGGGGAGATGATGATACCGTCATTGTCTCCCACAGCGACGTTGCACCGCCAGTCTCGCGGGAAGCGACGGCGGGCCCACCGGACGTCATCGCGGGTCCCGATGGAGAGTTACGGGACCGTTACGGTCGCCAACTATATGGTCCCGAAGGAACGGTCCTGATCGATTCGTCCAACCCTTATCGAGCGCCATGGGAAGACATGAGGAGGCCAATCGCGAACGGGAATAAAAATCATCCCCCCCTCAGTCGGGGCGCTATCCAACCTAGCGGATTGCCCCGGCCACTGTTCGGGCCAGAGGGCACCGAACTCGTCAACTGATACGGACAGCGCTGTCACAACCTACGACATCACCTATGTAATACGTCATCTTTGCAATCTATCCACATCATTCATTACCGTGTTTCTTTCCCTGTAGTAACTTCCTATATCCCAGGAACTGGATATCGATCAAGCCATGTAATACGTCTACCTATCAAATGCATCATATCATCACCATATCACGTAACCCGGGTTTGATAGAATGCAGACTACTGATCATGATGTGTGTGATCTCGCGCTCTCAAGCCAACCTCCTTCAGGATGGCCAAGGACGCAAGCTTCCTTCCACTCTCCCTGGCCCTGCAAATTTCTTTTAGGCGTGTCGCTTCTTTTCTGAGCCCGGCCGCCTCCTCGGCGCGCCCTGTCACTCTCACCAACGCTCTGCCAAATTCCTCTGCCTGAGCGCCTGGGGCAGACCTTTTGCTCCCGAAAATCCCAATATTCAAGTATTCGACACGCGCTGCATAGTGGTACGTGTCCATCCACACAGGGAGGACAACGTGCGGAATGCCAGACCTGTCGAACAAACTTAAACATAATCCCACTTCGGTAGGGAATGGTTCTCACCAGATACCTTCGTAAAACGAATTCGCTCCTCCGTGGTGGACCGTACACACCACGTTCGGATGCTGCAACACCGCAACCGGCTCTGCATTCAACCAGGCCACCACCTTTACCCTCCCCTCTAGGACCTCCTTCCCAATCATGTCCTCGATCACACGATCCACATTGCTATCCCGTTTGGCCTTCCAGAGCACTTGCATCCTGCCCGCTACACCCTCGTTTCCGTCACGATCGTGATGGTCCAATAGTATCCGGATCGCGCCACCAACCTCCCGCGCGAGGGTGTCGTCCGTGACTGTGTGCGTCCCTAGGTTGATCATCACCGTCGGGCCATTATCCAGCCACTGTTTCAGCTCTGGGTCGCTCTCCTCCAGAGGATCAAACGGAACAATGATGGGGCCACACAGCTGTACCTCCTCGGGAATGACCGCAAGGGGGAAGTCGGTTTCGGGGAGAGACGGACAGATGTGAGGCATCCCGGGCTGGAACGTGGTGTCGATGGTAGGCTTGATCCCAAGCGATTGGCGCAACGCTCGGATCTGCTTCACCCGTGCCGAAGTCACCACGGCTGCGATGAGCCGAATGGTGAGGTATATGTTTAACAAGGACTGCCACCGTGTGAGAGGGAACGGAAGACCCGACGATACGCTATGCGAAGACCAGCATGAGCAAGAAAAGTAGCCAGCGACGAAATCGACGACGGACACGGGATATTTCCAGAACCCTGCCATGTAGGGTTGAAGATTCTGTACGATGTCCAGAGTAGAATTCGGCAATATCGCGGTGAAATTTTGCCCCAAAAGCTTGCAGGCGTCTCCGGCAGCCTTGAAGAAGATGTCTATCACGATGGCGTCTGGTCTGATGGTCGAAATGATCTCCTTGCAGTTATTGATCCCTGCGAGGTATTCCTCTTGACTCCAGGGATATATTAGAGTCCCATACTTTGAGTAACTTCCCACAGCGCCCGACACGCCAGGGGGATGTCGAAGGTCAAGAGCGGTGAAGCCGTGCTCTCCGACAGCATCCTGATACGCCGTGAGGCCTCTGCATTCGCAAAAGCTGACCGACCCCACGGGTCCGCCACTCGCATGCACTGCCTGACGGGCAATGCGCTCTTGAAGGCATGCGATGTGAGTTCTGAGAGGTGCAAAGGACGCGATGGAGACGTTGACACCAGCAAGAGCGAGTTCGTACGAGGTCGCGAGGGAGACGTTGGCTTGGCCGTGCTCTGAGTAAGTGAAGATGAGCACGGAGGGGAGGGAACTCATGGCGACGGGCTTACGGAGAAATGCTGCTGCTCGATAAAAACCATACCATAGTACTCAAATCCCAATCAGGAAGAGACTCGCCGCCCAAAGTAGTGCGAGCGAGCGATATGCTCCCGGTCTGCTTACGTCATGAAGCTGTCGGCATAATCACACGCTTGGTCGGTCACTGAATGTCACAAAATGTTATTGTGTTGGGTTCAAAAGTTTTCAAGTACCGCTTGTTTGATCAGCACGTATGTATCCAACTACGATAGTCGCTGACTCCTGCTGCCGTGGCTCGGAGACCGAGTATCCTGCTCGCTTATTGACCACCCCATCCAGGACCCCCAGGTCGTCGTGTCGCAACGGTGTCCTAAACAGCATGCATGTTGGCCGTTGGGAATTAAGACTCCGCTTCGGCTACTACACGGCATGGTTGTCACAGCGTGATTTCAGCCTTTTTCACTGCAGATTTCCGAAGTCAATGAAAGTGCGTAGAATCATTGACACCATTCAACTTCGTAGTAACAAGAAGCGCTTCAATCATCAAATTTTAGTTATATGAAACAGCATTGTTGTGGAAAATGAGCGGCTTTCAAAAGTGACCAAGTATGTGGTCAGCGATGGTAATAATGACTTTAGTACAGCTTTGCCGCCTCGCTGTGGCACAAAATAAGGAAGATCTCTTCCGGCGAATCCCCTCACCATGCTCATAAACTGCCTGCGCGTGAACTGTCGTGAGATTCTCTGCACTCCTCTTCTGCTTGCCGGTCCTCCCGAACAAGTATGGCGCTTCAGTGCTTCATGCGTTCGTCACCGTCCTTCCTCCGCACACTGTGTCATCGCCATATCGCTACGTTTTTTCCCTCGCACGAACTCAGTCACCCTTCGCTTCTGTTCCTCCCACGATGCGGTGTCCTGAGTCGACCTTTGACAAACCTTTCGAGACTAGGTGGAGTGTTTGGAAAGGGAAATGGAGGCCAAGATCTACCGAATTCGGGTGGAAAAGCTATTAGTTAATGAGAGGCGCGTAAGGAAACAAGAGCGAGAAGAGCAGGAGGAGCGCTTTCCGCAAGGGCCTACGAGGACGAGATGGAGACAGATGTTTCTTCGCTTTCGCGCAGACTCCGCAGGAGAATGATACCGTCATTGTCTCCCACAGCGACTTGTTCTCCGATGTTGCACTGCCAGTCTCGCCAGAAGTGACGGTGGGCCCACCCAGCATCTTCATGGGTCCCAATGGAGAGTTACGGGATCGTTATGGTCATCAACTGTATGGTCCCGAAGGAACGATCACGGACAGCGTTATCACACGACATCATCTCTGTAATCTATTCACATTGTCGCAGGCCAACCTGTGTATATCAATCATTGATATTTGACCCGGGTTCGGTAACACGCACGTACTAGTGTGTATGATCTCACGTTCTCGAGCCAACTTCCTTCAGGATGGCCAAGGACGCAAGCTTTCTTCCACTCTCTCCGGTCCTGCAGATTTCTTTTAGGCGTTGTGCCTCTTTTCTAAACCCGGTCGCCTCCTCGGTGTGCCCCGTCACTCTCACCAACGCTCTGCCAAATTCCTCTGCTTCTGCGCCCGGGGCAGACCTTTTGCTCCCAAAAACGCCAATGTTCAGGTACTCGACACGCGCTGCGTAGTGGTACGTGTCAAGCCACACGGGCAGGACAACGTGCGGGATGCCAGACCTGTCGAACAAAGTTTAACCTAATTCCATCTCGGTAGGACGAGAAAAAGAATGTTCTCACCAGACGCCCTCGAAAAACGAATTTGCACCTCCATGGTGAACTGTACACACCACGTTCGGATGCTGCAACACCGCAACCGGCTCTGCATTCAACCAGGCCACCACCTTCACCCTCCCCTCTCGCATCTCCTTCCCGATCACATCCTCGATCACACGGTCCACATCGCTATCCTGCTTTGCCTTCCAGAGCACTTGCATCCTGCCTGCCGCACCCTTGTTTCCATCAAGATCGTGATGATCCAGTAGTATACGGATTGCACCACCAATCCCCTGCGCAAGAGCGTCGTCCGTGATTGCGAGGCTGCCTAGATTGATCATCACCGTCGGGCCATTGTCCAGCCACTGTTCTAGCTCTGGGTCGCACTCTTCCAGAGGATCAAACGGAACAATGATGGGGCCACACAGCTGTACCTCCTCGGGAATGACCGCAAGGGGGAAGTCGGTTTCGGGGAGAGACGGACAGATGTGAGGCATCCCGGGCTGGAACATGGTGTCGACGGTAGGCTTGATCCCAAGCGATCGACGCAACGCTCGATCCTGCTTTACTGGTGCCGAAGTCATCACGAAAATGATGAGCCGAATACTGAGGTATATGTTTAACAGAGACTGCCACCATGTGAGAGGGAATGGAAGACCCGACGATACGCTATGCGAGGACCAACATGAGCAAGAAAAGTAGCCAACGACGAAATCGACGACGGACACGGGATATTTCCAGAACCCCGCCAAATAGGGTTGAAGATTCTGTACGACGTCCAGGGTGGAATTCGGCAATATCGTGGTGAACCTTTGCCCCAAAAGCTTGCAGGCGTCTTTGGGGGCCCTGAAAAAAATGTCTATCACGACGACGTCTGGTCTGATGGTCGTAGTGATCTCCTTGCAGTTATTGATCCCTGCAAGGTGTTCCTCCTGACTCCAAGGGTACGCTATTGTCCCCATCCTCGAGTAGTTTCCCACAGCGCCCGACACGCCAGGAGGATGTCGAAGATCAAGGACGGTCAAGCCGTGGCTTCCGAAAGCTTCCTGCCACGACGTGAAGCCTTTGCATTCGCAAAAGTTGACAGAGCCCAAGGGTCTACCACTTGCATGCACTGCCTGACGGGCGATGCGCTCTTGAAGGCGTGCGACGCGAGTTCTGAGAGGTGCAAAGGACGCGATGTGGACGTTGACGCCCGCAAGAGCGAGTTCATACGCGGTCGCGAGGCACACATTGGCTTCGCCATACTCTGAGTAAGTAAAGATGAGCACGGAGGGGAGGGAACTCATGGCGGATGCGATGGGCTCACGGAGGAAT
>JBBPTA010000144.1:17355-28565 GCA_038093915.1 Boletellus aff. emodensis
TGAATCTGGCCACCTCCTCGGCATCCCCTGTCACTCTCACCAGCGCTCTGCCAAATTCTTCTGCCTGGACGCCCGGCGCAGACCGCTTGCTCCCGTAAGCACCAATGTTCAAGTATTCCACACGCGCCGCATAGTGGTACGTGTCAACCCACACGGGGAGGACGACGTGCGGGATGCCAGACCTGTCGGACAGGGCTAAATGCAAATTCTACCTCGGTAGACCACAAATAATAAAAAGAAAGCAAGGTTCTCACCAGACACCCTCGTAAAACGAATTCGCCCCTCCGTGATGGACGGTACACACCACATTCGGATGCTGCAGCACCGCAACAGGCTCTACGTTCAACCAGGCCACTACCTTCACCCTCCCCTCTTGGACCTCCTTGTCGATCACGTCTTCGATCACGCGATTGATGTCACTGTCCCGCTTCGCCTTCCAGAGCACCTGCATTCTACCTGCTACACTCATGTTTCCGTCCCGATCGTGGTGGTCCAGTAGTATCCGGATCGCACCACCAATCTCCTGCGCAAGGGTGTCGTCCGTGATTATGTGGGTGCCTAAGTTGATCGTCACCGTCGGGCCGTTGTCCAGCCACATTTTCAGCTTTGGGTCGCACTCCTCCAGAGGATCGAATGGAACGATGATGGGGCCGCACAACTGTATCTCCTCGGGGATGATCATAAGAGGGAAGTCGGTTTCAGGGAGTGACGGACAGACGTAAGTCATCCTGGACTGACACAAGCTGTCGATGGTAGACTTGATCCCGAGTGATTGACGCAACGTTCGAACCTGCCTCATCTGCGCCGAGGTGATCACGGACACGATGAGCCGGATGTTAAGGTATATATTCAGCAGAGACTGCCACCATGTGAGAGGGAATGGAAGACCCGACGGTATGCTAGGGAAGGACCAACATGAGCAAAAAAAAGACCGGACGAAACCGGCAACGAACATGGGGTATTTCCAGAACGCCGCCATATATGGTTGAATCTCCTTCGCGATATCCAAGGTAGAAATTGGCAGTATCGTGATGAACTTTTGCCCTAAAAGCTTGCAGGCATCTTGCGGAGCACCGAAAAAAATGTCTATCACGACAGCATCTGGTCTAATGGTCGCAATGATCTCCTTGCAGTTATTGATCCCTGCGAGGTATTCCTCCTGGCTCCAGGGGTGCACCATAGTTCCGAACATTGCATAGTTTTCCACAGCGCCCGACATACCAGGGCGATGTCGAAGATCAAGGACGGTCAAGCCGTGCCTTTCGAAAGCTTCCTGCCACGACATGAAACCTTTGCATTCGCAAAAGCTGACCGAGCCCACGGGTCCATCACTTGCATGTACTGCCTGACAGGTGATGCGCTCTTAAAGGCACGAGACGCGGGCCCCAAGTGCAGCAAAAGACGCAATGTGCACGTTGACGCCCGCAAGAGCGAGTTCGTACGTAGTCGCGAGGCACACGTTGGCTTGGCCGTACTCTGAGCAAGTAAAGATGAGTACGAAGGGAATGGGACTCATGGCGGATGGTCACTGGGGGAATGCTGCCACTTGGCAAGCGACTATGGAGCATCTGACGACTGCTTCTGAGACCTGAGACGTGGACCACCCTCCTACTTAATTCTACGTGCAATCCTTTTGACAACCTGTTGCATTTGACATCGAGGTGACCCGGGTTTGAGGTACTCTAGGCCAATGGCACAAATCGTCCTGACACAGTTCGACGATAAACGCACTTGTGGGAAAACAAGGTAAGTGCGGTTCGCTAATGGCTGAGAGGAATTGGACAAGTCAGACCCACATTGTGATTGTGGTATTGCGAATGTTAGGAGCATGCATCCGTCGGTGAGCTGGCAGGCAGCGCTTGCCAAAGACCCCGGAACGTAGTGTCGAGGGAGAAAGGGGTATGTACCAACTCCAACAACAGACACTCGGATCGGATCGAAGTGGTGTACAAGAGCTAAACCAGCGCTTATAGATGTTCGTATTATTGCACCATCGATGGGTCACAAAAGAGGAGCTGTGTTTATTTTTGAGCTGTGACGCAGTCGTCAGGAACATGAAATAAATATCATGAAAAGAGCAATGGAGAAAGAAGGTATACATCCACCGGTGCCCCGTACTTCCCTGAATTGATCCACACGTGACTCGCCAGGCCAATCAGGACGTCTTGGAATGTGTGCCAATATTGAGAGTAATACATATCCCCGCCTATCGATGTTGCTGCGAGAGTATATTAGTGTGGGTTAGTGCAGTTGATGTCACGCAGAATACAATGGCTTACGTCCTCCATGCCAGCGGCCCAGAAGCGCCTCACGCTGAAGGGACCACCAAGATGAAACTTGTCCGATTAGTGGATAGTACTGGGATCACCTGCTAGCAGGTGGAGAACACCGCACACCCTGTGAAGGAAAGCGCTTGTACCCAATCAATTCAAAAGGCGTGAGGTGCTATTGAAGTGATGCTTACCTACCTTTTGTGAATTAAGAGTGCTCTGTCTCTCAGAAGGCATCGTTGCCTTGGTAGGGGAGCGGTAGAGGGACGAAGCTATCAGCTTTCCTGGAAGGTTCGTTGTCACGGGTACACGTGTGTGATAAAAACGCTTTGGCAGCGGGGCCGGCCAATCGATGAATACTGATGACGAGTGAACATGAATTAAAAGAGACATGGGTCGTGGATACCTTATGCCAGCATCAACGCTAAAGGAGCCAATACACCTACATGCAAGCTCAGCAGCCATCTCATTCCCAGTAAATAGGATTCCGATGGCGCACTCTCGCAGGCCAACTTCGAGAGCAATCCGTTCCTCTCTCAGGCCGCTACCGCCCGGTATGCCAAGTTCTCGTTCAGTTCCGACCAGGCGCGAGAGGACATGGCGGCAGTGACGAAGAATGGCACAGACGCAGTGTCAAGAGGCCATCGCCAAGCCCTATGGACATCCTTACAAAGAATCTTCCCTGCTCGCACAGCGTGGGCGTCGAACCCCTTTCAAGTCAGCCGCACACCAGATGCCATAGTCATGTAATTGTGACCAGCTGCGATGTCCTTTCTTGTAATAATAATCCCATTTTGGTTAGTGGGTAAGTGTGAATAAATTGGCCTATATTCCCTGATTAGTAAGGAGACACGCAGGTGGTTTTCACCAAGCGGCAGCATTCCTCCAGTAAGCCCATCGCATCCGCCATGAGTTTCCTCCCCTCTGTGCTCATATTTACTTACTCAGAGTACGGCCAAGCCAATGTGTCACTTGCGACCTCGTATGAACTCGCTCTTGCGGGTGTCAACGTCTATATTGCGTCTTTTGCACCACTTGGAGCCCGCGTCTCGTGCCTTCAAGAGCGCATCACCCGTCAGGCAGCACACGCAAGTCATGGACCCGTGGGCTCTGTCAACTTTTGCAAATGCAAGGGTTTCACGTCGTGGCAGGAAGCTTTCGAAAAGCACGGCCTGACCGTCCTTGATCTTCGACATCCCCCTGGCATGTCGGGCGCTGTGGAAAACTACTCGAGGTTTGGGACTATAGCGTACCCCTGGAGTCAGGAGGAACATCTCGCAGGGATCAATAACTGCAGGGAGATCATTTTGACCATCAGACCAGATGTTGTCGTGATAGACAATTGGTTCAGGGCTCCCAAAGATGCTTGCAAGCTTTTAGGGCAAAAGTTCACCACGATATTGCCGAATTCTACCCTGGACGTTGTACAGGATATTCAACCCTATTTGGCGGGGTTCTGGAAATATCCCGTGTCCGTCGTCGATTTCATTGCTGGTTCTTTTTTTTGCTCATGTTTGTCTTCGCATAGCATGTCGTCGGGTCTTCCATTCCCTCTCACATGGTGGCAGTCTCTGTTAAACATATACCTCAGCATTCGGCTCATCATATCCATGATGGCTTCGGCGCAAGTAAAGCAGGTTCAAGCATTGCGTCAATCGCTCGGGATCAAGCCTACCCTTGACCCCATGTTTCAGCCTGGGATGACTTACATCTGTCCGTCACTCCCTGAAACCGACTTCCCTCTCGCGGTCATCCCCAAGGAGATAAAGTTGTGTGGCCCCATCATTATTCCATTTGATCCCTTGGAGGAGTGCGACCAGGGGTTGAAGCAGTGGCTAGACAATGGCCCGACGGTGATGATCAACCTAGGCACCCTTGCAGTCACAGACGACACTCTCGCGCGGGAGATTGGTGGTGCAATCCGGATATTGTTGGACTACCACGATCGGGACGGAAACAAAGGTGGGGTAGGCAGAGTACAGGTACTCTGGAAGGCAAAGCGGGTCGGCGACGTAGACCGCGCGATTGAGGACTTGATTGGCAAGGAAATTCGGGACGGAAGGGTGAAGGTGGTGGCCTGGCTGAACGCAGAGCCGGTTGCGGTGTTGCAGCATCCGAATGTGGTGTGTACGGTCCACCACGGAGGGGCGAACTCGTTTTACGAGGGCATCTGGTGAGTGTTCTTTTTCCCTTTCTACTTGCAGTCCGCTGAGGTGGATTTTGGATTTAACCTTGTTCGACAGGTCTGGCATCCCGCACGTTGTCCTACCTGTATGGACTGACACATACCAGTATGCATCGCGTGCCGAGTACTTGAGTATTGGTGTTTTCGGTAACAAACGGTTTGCCCCGGGTGTTCAAGCAGATGAATTTGGGAGAGCATTGGTGAGAGTGACAGGGCACATCAAGGAGGCGGCCAGGTTCAAAAAAGAGGCGAAACGTCTAAAAGAAATCTGCAGGGTCAGAGGGAGTGGGAGGGAGCTTGCGTCCTTGGCCATCTTGAAGGAAGTCACCTCGAGGACGTGAAGTCATATACCACCAGTGTGTTGTCGAGCTCGGGTTACATGATGATGATATGATGTACTTGATAGGTCAGAGTGATCGTATTATAATATTGCATGGCTGTGACACTATCAACAGTGATCAAAATCCAGTTCCTGGAATATTGGAATTATTGCACGGAAAGAAACACAATGAGACAAACAATATACACAGGTAGGCCTACAGGAGTGCGGATTACAGAGATGTCGTATTAGGTGATGTCGTGGGTTGTGATGACGCTGTCCGTATCAGTTGACGACTTCGGTACACTCTGGTCCGAACCCTACTAGTAGCTGGGGCAATCCGCTAGGTTGGCTAGCGCCCTGATGGATGCTGGGGTGATCTTCATTCCGGTTCGAGGTTGGTCTTCTTGCGTCTTCCCATGGCACTCGGTAAGGGTGGGTCCACTGACGCTTCCTGTGATACTGGCTGCGCAACGTCAGAAGACAGGTCACTGTGGGAGACAATGACAGTATCATCCTCCTCTCCCCTCCACAGGCTATGCGAAAGCAAAGAAACATTCGTCACCATCTCGTCCCTGTGGAAAGCCCCCCTTTTGCTCCTCTCCTTCCTGCGTGCGTCTCTGACCGGCTAACAACTTTTCCACCTGAATTCAGTGAATCTTGGCCTCCTTTGCCTCTTCAAGACACTCCACCCGGTCTCGAAAGGTCTGCGGTCGACCGCAGGACACCGTGTTGTGGGAGAAAGACGAGCGAAGGTTGTACGAGAGAAAGTCGCAGCGATATGGTAGGAGAGGTGGCAATGCGTGTAGACAAAGAACGGCGATGGATGCATAAAGTACTGGCGCGTGGTACTTATTTGGGAAGAACGGAAGCGCATTCTCTGCGAGGGACTGGGCCACAAGGCCAAGAGCGCCGGCAACGAGTGGAAGGGGAGTGCAGAGAATCTCACGAACAGTTCACGCGCAAGGAGAAGGAACGCCGGGCCTGTATCCTTGCTGAACAAGCCCGAACGCATCATGATCGAACGCAAATGAGAATGTGAACGTTCATTTACGTTCGGATCCATACTCGTGCTCTTCCCTTGGTGACCTTAGTAATGCTCGCTGCAATTAGGGTTGGCGTCTCCTACTTAATGTTACAAACCACTGGCAATAGCCACTGCGGTGAGTTGCTACGGTAATGGCCGATGAATTTAAGTATGGCTGCAGCTGAGACATAATGAACATCATATAACCTGGATTCGATCCAATAACACGACGGACCAGTGGCATATATGATCTCACGTTTTTGAACCGACCTCCTTCAAGATGGCCAAGGAGGCAAGCTCCCTGCCATTACCTCTGGCCTTGCAAACCCCCCTCAGGTATTTTGCTTCTTCTCTAAGTCTGGTCGCCTCCTCGGTATCCCCCGTCACTCTCACCAACGCTCTGCCAAATTCTTCTGCTTGAACGCCCGGCGCAGACCGCTTGCTCCCGTAAACACCGATGTTCAAGTATTCCACACGCGCCGCATAGTGGTACGTGTCAACCCACACGGGGAGGACGACGTGCGGGATGCCAGACCTGTCGAATGGGGCTAAATACAAATTCCACCTTGATAGACAAAGAAAAATGTTCTCACCAGACACCCTCGTAAAACGAATTCGCCCCTCCGTGGTGGACCGTACACACCACATTCGGATGCTGCAACACTGCAACCGGCTCGGCGTTCAACCAGGCCACCACCTTCACCCTCCCCTCTCGGACCTCCTTGCCGATCACGTCCTCAATCACGCGATCCACATCGCTATCCTGCTTCACCTTCCAGAGCACCTGCATTCTGCCCGCCGCATCCTGGCTTCCGTCACGATCGTGGTGATCAAGCAGTATCCGGATTGCACCACCAATCTCCTGCGCAAGGGTGTCGTCCGTAATTATGTGGGTGCCTAGGTTGATCATCACCGTCGGGCCATTGTCCAGCCACATTTTCAGCTCTGGGTCGCACTCCTCCAAGGGATCAAATGGAACGATGATGGGGCCGCATAACTGTATCTCCTCGGGGATGACCGCGAGAGGGAAGTCGGTTTCAGGTAGTGACGGGCAGATGTGAGTCATCCCGGGGTGGAACAAGCTACCGAGGGTAGGCTTGATCCTGAGCGATCGACGTAACGCTTGAACCTGCCTTATCTGCGCCGAGGTGATCACGGACACGATGAGCCGAATGTTGAGGTATATGTTCAGCAGAGACTGCCACCATGTGAGAGGGAATGGAAGACCCGACGATGTGCTACGCAAGGACAAACATGAGCAAAAAAAAAAAGAACTAGCAACAAAATCGACGACGGACACGGGATATTTCCAGAACCCCGCCAAATAGGGTTGAATCTCCTTTGCGATATCCAGGATAGAATTTGGCAGTATTGTGATGAACCTTCGCCCTAAAAGCTTGCAGGCATCTCTGGCAGCCTCGAAGAGGATGTCTATCACGACGACGTCTGGTCTGATGGCCGTAATGATCTCCTTGCAGCTATTGATCCCTGCGAGGTATTCCTCCCCACTCCAGGGATACATTAGAACTCCAAGCATTGAGTAGTTTCTCACAGCGCCCAATGCCCCAGGGGGGTGTCGAAGATCAGGGGCGGTCAACCCGTGATTTCCGAGGGCTTTCTTCCGCGACATGAAGCCTTTGCACTCGCAAAAGTTGACCGAGCCCACGGGTCCACTACTTGCACGCGAGGCCTGACGGACACGGACAAGGCACTCTTGAAGCTGCGAGATGCGAGATTCGAGAGGAACAAGGGACGCGATGTAGACGTTGGCACCCATAAGAGCGAGTTCGTACGAGGTCGCGAGGCACACGTTGGCCTGGCCATGCTCTGAGTAGGTAAAGATGAGCACGGAGGGGAGGGAACTCATGGCGGATGGTCACTGGAGGAATGCTGCCGCTTGGTAGATGAAAAGCATGCCTATGGAACAGCTTTCCCAACGACCCGTTGCGTTTGACACCGAGGTGACCCGGGTCTGAGGTAGTCCTGGCCGACGGCACAAATCGTCGTGATATAATTCGACGATAAACACGCTTGTGGGAAAGCAAGGTAAGTGCGGGTCGCTGATGGGTGAAAGGAATTGGACAAGTCAGACCAACATTGTGGTTGGGGTATTGCGAATGTTAGGGGCATCCATCCGTCGGCGAACCGGGAGACAGCGCTTGCCAAAGACCCCGGAAGGTACTGCCAGGTGGTACCAACCCCAACAACAGATACTCGGATTGGACCGAAGGGAGGACACAAGGCCTAGGCCTAAACCAGCACTTAGAGGTTTATATTATCGCGGTATGGATGGATCGCCCTGCATTTCCCCACATTGATCCACGCGTGGGACTTCGCAGGCCAATCAAGACGTCTGGGAATGTGTCTCAACATCCCAACAGAGCAAGGTCCAATGATCCTGATCGATTGTCCAACCCTTGCCCCAAACGAAGGACTGCCCCGGTCACTGTTCGGCCCAGAGGGCGCTGAACTTATCAACTTCACTTTGCATCCCGGGCCGCCCGACAGAACGCTACTTAAGTTCAGCCATCCTGCCATCATTTTCGATATACCTCATATTTCCATACACCAGGAAGCGGATATCGATCAGTATTAATTGCGTCACAGCCATTTATAAACGTCTACGTACTCTACACGCACCTATCGAATACATCACATCATTATCGTCATGTACCCAGCATCGATAACACGCACTGACTAGTAGCATGCACCACGATCTCACGTTCTCGAGCCAATCTCCTTCAAGATGGCCAAGGACGCAAGCTTCCTTCCACTCCCTCTGGCCCGGCAAACTTCTCTTAGGCGCTTTGCCTCTTCTTTGAACCCAGCCGCCTCCTCGGTGTGTCCCGTCACTCTCACCAATGCTCTCCCAAATTCTTCCGCCTGAACACCCGGGGCAGACCTTTTGCTCCCGAAAACACCAATCTTCAGGTACTCGGCACGCGTTGCGTAGTGGTATGTATCAATCCACACGGGCAGGACAACATGCGGGATGCCAGACCTGTCGAAAATGGGGTTAAATACGGGTTCCACCTCGATCGACAGACCATGAGTGAAAATAAAAATGAAAAATACACTCACCAGACACCCTCGTAAAACGAATTCGCCCCTCCGTGGTGAACGGTACACACCACATTCGGATGCTGCAACACCGCAACCGGCTCGGTGTCCAACCAGGCCACCACCTTCACCCTCCCCTCTCGGACCTCCTTGCCGATCACGTCTTCAATCACGCGATCCACGTCGCTGTCCCGCTTTGCCTTCCAGAGCACCTGCATTCTACCCGCCGCACCCTTGTCTCCGCCCTGATCGTGGTGGTCCAGTAGTATCCGGATTGCACCACCAATCTCCCGCGCGAGAGTGTCATCCGGGACTACGTGGGTGCCTAGGTTGATCATCACCGTCGGGCCATTGTCCAGCCACTGTTTCAACACCGGGTCGCACTCCTCCAAGGGATCGAATGGAACGATGATGGGGCCGCATAACTGTATCTCCTCGGGGATGACCGCGAAAGGGAAGTCGGTTTCAGGGAGTGACGGACAGACGCAAGTCATCCCGGGCTGGAGCATGCTGCCGAGGGTGGGTTTGATCCCGAGTGACTGACGTAAAGCTCGAACCCGCTTCACCTGTGGTGAAGTCATCATGGATACGATGAGCCGAATGCTGAGGTATATGTTCAGCAGAGACTGCCACCATGTGAGAGGGAATGGAAGACCCGACGATATGCTATGCAAAGACCAATATGAGCAAAAAAAAAGAGCGACGAAATCGACGACGAACACGGGGTATTTCCAGAACGCTGCCATGTAGGGTTGAACATCCTTTGCGATATCCAGGGTGGAATTTGGCAGTATCATGACAAACTTTTGTCCCAGAAGCTTGCAGGCGTCTCTGGGAACCTGGAAGAGGATGTCTATCACGACGACATCTGGTCTGATGGTCGTAATCATCTCCTTGCAGTTGTTGATCCCCACGAAGTATTCCTCCTCATTCCAGGGGTACATTATAGCCCCGAACGTCGAGTAGTTTTTCACAGCGCCCAACACGCCGGGGGGGTGTCGAAGATCAAGGACGGTCAAGCCGTGCTTTCCGAGGGCTTCCTGCCATGGCACAAAGCCTTTGCACTCGCAAAAGCTGACCGAGCCCACAGGTCCACCACTTGCATGCGAGGCCTGACGGACACGGACAAGGCGCTCTTGAAGCTGCGAGATGCGAGATTCGAGAGGTGCAAAAGACGCAATGTACACGTTGGCGCCCGCAAGAGCGAGCTCGTACGAGGTCGCGAGGCACACATTGGCTTGGCCGTACTCTGAGTAAGTAAAGATGAGCACGGAGGGGAGGGAACTCATGGCGGATGCGACGGGCTCACTGGAGGGACGACGCTCCTTGAAAAACCACAAGCATTCCTGTGGATCCGACGGCTATGCCAGGGATGGAAAAGGCACTTGTCACAATCTGTGCGAACGCAGCACATGGATCGCCCTATTTGTTCCGTTGCGTGTGCGGTGCTTGCAATAAGTTTCTTGGGGCATCCCAGGCCTGAGGTAGTTCGGGTAAAACGGCTCCATCGACGCCGTCATGATCACAGTTTGACGCGCCAGTGGGAAAGCTTGAAGTGCAGTTCACCGAGGGTGAGGGAAATTAGAAAAATGAGACCATTTTCAATGATTACGAATATTGCGAATGTTGGCGACGGGCACCCGTCGGGACGACCCTAATCGGGCAGGTACAACAATGCTACAGATCCCCGAATGTGGCCGAGGGAAAAAGGCACTGCTGCGACACGCCAGCATATCCACATGTGAGAGGAGGGGAGACTGTGCCTACTATTAACCGAGTTGGTCCTCATCATTCCTGGCGGCACTGCCTGGTATCCTGAGTATTGCGGCATACCATGACTCACCGATCCTGCGTTAGGCAGTTGTTGGGTGACGCCTCCAGGCCATTCTCCAACTCGGCTCTGGGTTTCGACAAGCTCTCGTGATCTTGAAGCGAAATTTGACAAGGGAAGGGGCGACCGGTGTGGTGAAGTGCAGTGTGAAGCTAAGTGACGCGTCGCTCTTACGACACAGCTGAAACATGCGACGGGCCATGTAAAGCATAATCGATGTCACAATATCCAGGTGCGGTGGGTTCAAGTACGTTCAACATATTAGGACGAGAGGTTCAGATCTCAGACTCCGGGGACACTCGTCCACCCATCCAAAACGCGATTGCCTCTGCTTCGAGGGTGTTCTTGCAAGAATAATTCAGCAGACTCTCTTATAGGTCGCACCGATCAATCCAGGATTACTATACAATTCGAGAGAATATGGGCCAAGTACTTTGTGTGGGGTTTAAGTTATGGCCGGTTGGATCAACTTGGGTGGTATTCAATGCGCGCAAGTTTCTACATCCATCTCCCGACTC
>JBBPTA010000145.1:0-28272 GCA_038093915.1 Boletellus aff. emodensis
TAAGTGCGGTATTTGGGGCATTATTTATTTCTGGTGTCGACAGAAAAGCGGGAACAAGCCTAACTAAGCATGGTGTTACGTCAGACAACCATGCCTAGTTAAGCTTTCCCACCGGGAGTATTAGGTGGACTTCGGCAGGTCACTTTGGTCACACCTGGTCACACAGGTGAAATCAATCTCCGTCTGGATTCCCATTGAGCTCGTAAGGCCTTGTAGGGCTGCCTGGATCCATGCGGCATGTGCCTCGTACGTTGGATCGGAAGTCGACCGGTGGCTCCCTGCGCGGCCTCGACCATTCGACCTGCGAAGGCGAAGCAGCGGCATCCCCAAGGGGGGTGAGGCCTAATGGCCGTCGAGAGTACCCACTCGCTAGTGCAGCTGACCGGCCCATCTCATCGGCACATTCGGCAGGCTTCGTGATATTTAAACTCAGCTACAACAGGTGATCCAGGGTGACGACGGTGCGTGACTTCGGCGTGTAAACTAGATTCCTCATAAGGAAGGTGCCGAAGTCATGGACCTGCCGAAGTCATGGGGGGAATAGTCCGCCTATGTGCTCGCCCTTGCGAAGACACCATTTGATCTCATACATGGATCCATAGAACAAACATCGTGTAGCTTGCGCGAACTATCACTAGTACCTGAACGAGACTAAGTGACTACTCCGACACCGGTGGTGACCTCAAGAGCTGCGAGAACGCATCCAAGTGCGCCTCGCATATAGCCGCGGACCAAAACTCGTGTTCCGAGCCGTGTTGTGTGACAAGGTTATGGGCAATTTCATGGGCGAGCGTGAGAAACCTGGTAATAGGGAGGTGCTTGTGACCACGCCGGCCTCACAATGAAACGGAGACAGACCATGATGACAAGGCTTGGCGTGCATTGCCGCTCTTAACTTCCTGGTAGTCTTTTTTGGGGGATTCTCGGTTTGATCACTGTCCGAGTAAAGATTGCACTTACGCCATGCTTCAAAGTATCGAAGGTTGAGGTACACGGTGCCCTTGTGATTGAATGCGATACACCCTGCAGCGTCGTCGTAGAATATGCGTAGCGATCCCATGGGGAGGCCATAGATCTCAGCGATACGGGAGATGATGCGCACGAAGTGAGAAAGCTGGTCTTGGGTGCGTTCCATGAACGTGTTGACATCAGAAATGCCTATTCGAAGGGGGTGATTCCAAATCTAAAACACCGACGTATTGTTCACACGAGATTACCTTCGCCGGAATAAACGTTCACGTTTTCTACTGATCCTACCCGACTTTCAACCAGGGAGAAACAGAAGCAGAGCTATGAAACCCACCGAGAAAACCCAAATTTTCGATCGACTGAGAGACGTTGCAGTAACCGTCATTCAGGAAATCGATCATCCCTGCGTCACTACGATGATGACCTGGGAGCGGTTTGTGAATACACATCTGGATCGATTCTTCTATAGCAGATTCTATCCAGCCAGTCAGAATCACATTTCACGTCCAAGCTCTCATTATTCACGTATGTAGCTTCGAGGCACCACTTGACGCCGAGTCCTAGAAGAAGATAAGTGATGTAGTATGTTGGTTGATTCATGGTATATCTCACGAGAAGGATGAGGAAAGTGTCGAGGCAATCGCAGTACTTGATACGATGGTGCGAATTACAACGCGGAACGCACCACAAACATTACTTGCTACTTTGGTGAAGGTAGGAAATGATTCGGACAATGGGGTAGGTGAGTCTGGCACGGCGTCAATACCTCCAACCATGAGGGAGTGCCTTGCAGTAGGTTCGGCATGTGCTAGCGTGGAATTTTCCGCCTGAGTCACGCGATGTTGGGTCGCGGAGCTGATAGAAGGGAGGTTTCGTATCTCCGACGCGATTGAGCTGGGTGGTTCCGCTGTGTCAACCAAGTCCAAGTCATCGAGATATCGCGGGGGTTGGAGAACCCGGTCAACTGTGTTTCGTGTTGTCAGTCCTCAAATCATTGGCCTTAGCAGACCGAACCGACCCCCGTATCCCCTTCCCTTCAAAACATCGAGGTCTTCGGAAAGAATGCTCGTAAACAGCAGGGCATCATTGAGGTTTACTGCACCAAACAACACTCGACATAGCGAGACAGCGAGCCTATTCGCCTTCTTAAGTATCTATAAAATGGGTGGACTATGGCACTCACTCGTATACGTCTTGTTTTGCACTGGAAGAAATCCATACCTGTATAGTACCTTCCTCATCCTTCGCAGTCGCCCACACACATTGTCGTTTTGTAATCTCTTTATCTCCGATGGTGAGGGTTTTAGAAACAGACAGATACTCGCAGATTCGGACAGTGATGGAACCGGAAAAACGTGGTGCCGACGTTCTAGGCAGAGGACGATAGTGACGAAGGCATAAGAGGAGCCTTTGTTCGATGAAAGCCCTGTATTCGGAACACGGTGTTGCATCTTCTTTTTCATTGGATGGATTATACTCGTCCCGAACGACTTTGGTCAGGCATTTACATCCGAGCAATACATAAAGCTCTAATTCATTCAATTAGTAAAACATGTTATTCGGAAAGGCTACAATCCATCCACACCTTCGAGTTCAGGGGGCATATTCTGTGGTGCAGCAACGATCGAGTCACTGAAGAGTTGGTAAGTATGTATATCGTTGACGATGACAATATCCATGGGTTTCCACAGCGAGGAGATCTCTTGCCATCCATCCGCGTTCTCAGTTTTCTCGCGTCGTGTGCCAAGCAGAACTGGTTTTAACCGCATTTTGCATATAGTGTTATTGGAAATATAGGTACGACGGGCAGCGAGATCATGCAATTCTTGCAAGAACCTGTACCCTCCCCAGTCAGTGATCACCTAGATATGCTGCATTGCAAGTACATACCTTTCATGTCCTGCAAGCCTGTAGAACGTGTCGTGGTTGTTAATAAGGTACTCTGCGATATCCTCTGCAGAAGGTTCATTTTTTGCGCCACAAGCACGCAAAAATAGGGTCGCCCCAACGCCAAAACTGACAAAGTGGAACATATTCGAGTACAAGCCATATTTCGGGCTCCTTTCAAGGTAGCACTGCACAGGGGGGAGGTGGCCCCCGCCTTTAGAAGTAGCCACAGGTACAAAGCAAGACCGAGACAGCGTATCCAGCTCATTCGATCCAAAGCCTGTAACGTTGTTGAGAACTCTACAGGACAGATACAAAGGTGATTCCTCACGTGTAATATGATTAGACAGAATTTCAAACCACTGACGAGCGATTTCTTCATTGGGTGGCGGGTTCGTCTTCAATAACCGGAGGAGCGATGAAGGAGGTGGGTGTCGCCGTACCCCCAGCTTTCCAAGGATGTTTTCCCAACGCCCGTGCTGTACGACGGAGAATTGGAGCGCTTTCCACTGATTATCCGAGAATACCTGAAACGGAGTATTTATGAAGATGAAATTTGAGAGACGAGGGAATATCAGTACATCTTCTAGCTTTGCCAAGCAAGGGCCGCTTGCATTGACCGCTGGTACGAATGCGACATGTTGGAAGCTGTCGGGGTTGTAATCTGAATATGTTGATTGGAGGTTGGCACACAAGTAGTCGAAGGCGCATTTCCCGACTGCGGAGTCTTGTGAGCACAGCTTCACAATCTCCTCCAGGGGCGGATGGCGGCGCAGACCAAGGCGATACATGAGTTCGGCTTTACACTGAGACGTAAGCAGAATGTCAAACACAGATGTAACGGCCCACCTTCAGGGGTGCCGTCCCGCCATTCAGACCTCCCCTTCCAGTCAATCAGTCGTAAACGAAGTTGTTGGAATACGGGCAATGGTGGGTAGAGCTCGCCCGCACAAAAACGTGCCTTGCTGGTGCTTGTCTGGTCACCTACCCCGGCAAAAGCGTCATATGATTTCAGCTCATTGACTTCCGCGAGACTAAGGGTGTCGGCCACTTGAACAAGGTAGTTGATGAGATCGGACGTGTTCCACCTTCCGGTTTCTACCATCCTAGCAAAAGATTAATGAAGTGGACACATCAAGGAAGTCAGGAATCGACTCACTGTGTCAGAAGGAGGCGAGGAGCGACATGTTGGCGAACCCCTACAGCCACGAGGAGCTGCTCCATCTCCCAGCTGATAGCAAGGCCAGAAGGAAACCGGACTACTTGGAGATCTAAATCATCAGATGCCGGAATGTTCCAGCTAGGAAGATAGGCTTCCTCGGGACTACAAAGTTTGTGCATTATCGGAATGCACCTCTTGTTTGCGAATACCTCTTTGGCTAGATCGCGTATCTCGTGCGAGCGGGACCATGCAAGAGAAACGGTGCGCAAGACATGCTCAGCCCAGTCGACCGACTGAATAAAGTCATATTTCGGATTGGCCAATCTGATCTCTAGCTGCGAGATATATCGCAACCAGTCGGTGATAGTGAATTCTCGCCAGCGGAAGCTTTTAAGTTGCGAGGACGTAAGTGATCTAGTGATTTTGGGGTGCATGACGGAGGGGGGTATCGGCCCGTCTGATGGAATGTTGGAATCGACGAAGAATCGTATGGTAGATAATTTGATGTTTGTTCCGTTTGTACCCAGGAAAGTAATCACCTCGAGTAGCTTAGTCATGTCAGCTGCCGATCCATGGAAGCTCTGCCATTGGAGATAGGTAATAAGTTCTCTTTCATCGAGAGTGCGTTCACACAGATCTCGTAACATATCCGAGACAGAGATCGGTCGTATCTTGTGTTCGCTTGGCAATGCAGCCGTCATGCCCTGGACTACCTCAGTGATTTTAGGTGAAAGGAGAGGCACGGACTTTAAGAACTGGCTTCGGAGCAGGTCGAACGATCTGATATCTGTAGTGTGGCGGACGCCTGCAGACGAAAGGAATCTTAGAGGCGAAGGAGAACAGCTATAGAATGCATGCTGTAGGAGCGATGCAACCTTGGGAGAGGGTGTAGATTCGTGAAAAGTGAAGAATTTGACAACGTGAACGAAGCGGTCGCGTAACTGGTCCTGAAACTTTGGTTTATTGGATATAACTGCTTCCTCCCATGAGGTTTGGATAGCGGAAAGCTCTAGCTCATAAACGGTGCGAGCTAGGAAGCCTCCAACATATAATAGTTCTTTGTTCCAGACTGAGAGAGGTGCCCGAGTTTAATATCTGTGCCGCAGAGTCAAGTAAGGTACATACCAGCAACATTCTTATCACTAGTGTTGTATCAGTACTGTGCCACGCTGGGTGAATGTAAAAAAAACACTCACACTAAATCCATTGATTCACGCTCTACAGTAGAAATGAATGATGATGCCATGTGACCACCGATACCTGTAGTTTGACTAGTAGAATGACCCTGAAAAAAAATCAACAAATTCGGGGATACAAGATAGAGTAGACCACAAACAATGAAGATTCTCGGGTACAATGCCCTACCTTAGGATTAGCGAGATCATTGATGTTGGTAGTGAGATTACAAACCCATCCAAATCGGCGCGAAGCCCTTGGAATACAGATATGAAGGATTGGTTCCTTTCTTCGGAGAAGCTTTGATCATACTCGTCTTTTCCTGTCTGAGGGTAACCGATCTGTAACCATATGATATCAATCAACGAATTAAAAAAAACTCACATATACCAGGTTATAATTCAGCTGACAAGGTGGCCTCTTAGACGTACAACGCAATAGTTCCTTCGAGAGCTTCTCGTTCACTTCAACATGTACCTCAGCGGTGAACACAGTTAACTCCAGCCTCATTGCATGATGAATATGTGAAGAGTTGTCAGTGGACAATGGTACCGAGCAAGCGTCGGATTGCGATGGCGCCGTACTCGCCAAGGATATCTCAGACTTCTCAGAAAAATCTGCAAACTGAGATTGCGATGGTTTCTGGACCCCGGTCAAAAGCTTAGCTTCAATCGTGAATCCTGGATAGGTACCACAATCAAAACACAAAGTCCGTAGTTTTAGACAATGCTCACGACGACATTGGAGGCTATCCACAGCCATCATCTTCAAGGGACTGGAGCGCTCAAGCGCGATAGGGAAGTCGACATATTTTGTGAACTCTTGGGACTTGCTGATGTGTCCGATGCAACACCCGTCGAGAACTACTTTCACGTCCTTCAGATGCACCATGAACGTGATCGACATTGCGAGAAATCGCAGAAGATCAATGATTGCCAACGTTGGACCAGGTTCTCGCAGCGGAATCTTGAATATTGTCCATGGAGATGTCGGTTCTTCGGGAGGGAGATTTCCTTCGCGGACGTATAGCTAAGGTTTGAATGAAGACGAAGCTCCGTAAGATCAGTCATCTCCATACCCGTGCCACATCATCCGACCAGTAGAATTCCATCCCGCGTCCTTCAACCACACTCGCATCAACTTCGTCTCGAACGGAAAGCATAACATACCCCCAGATAATACAACCGGGCGATCAGTCACAGAGAATAAGCTGTAAAAACCTGGCCCAAATGAGAGGACACACGTGTTCAGTTATCATTTTCAGAGGAGGTAGCCAACTCACCGACGCCAAATGCGCCGACCTTCGCTGAGTTGGTATTGCCCTTAGCTAGATAGAACAACTCGCAAGAAAGCCTGGGTACCAAGAGGTGAGCAACGTACCGATCTTTGCGAGTCGGTTCCAGTCTTCCGGTGTAAACTTATCCCCATTGTTCTTGAAGGACCATTGAACAATCTCAACAGGAAGCGTCAGTGGAAGAGGGCCAAGACATATGAACTATACTCTCTTACATCAGAAGGTTTTAGATCAGGTGGTATTTGTGGACCCCTTGATGCAGCGGTCTCAAAGTGAATTTCGACAGTATTAGATCGAGCATCATCAGAGTTCTGAAGCATCTCTCGGAATACTAGAACGGCCCAGATATTTATGTAGTCAACAAGGAATTATACAAGGAATGTCTCGCTTACAGCTAAACTCGCCGGGATAGCGTGCGAGGATCTTGTGAATCAAGGCACCTTGATCAACCTCGACTGGTCTTCCTTCCTCGGCCAGCCACTGGAGGATTCAGAGGAATGAAACGCTAGCAGGCTCACAAGGGCCAACCAAACGTACCAAAGCTTCTCTACGCTCGGGCATACTGAGCCTATCACGGGTCGTTCGGTACTTTCAAGTCTACGAGAAAGTCGCGCTCTGGATGTGGACGTGGTCAATGTACTATGGTAGTGGGAGTTGGCAAGGAGTACGCACCATGCTCACCAACCCTGCTGTCTACTTCTATAGTAGTAGGGTCGCTTGCGTACCCAAACGGGGTTCGTACGTTCACGCTGAATCAACGCCGCCACGCACATAAGGGCCACAACTCATATAATACTCACCAACAACTTACTTACCTGCATGCGCCAATCTTCATTTGATCATGCACTGCATTGGGATGGTTTGTACTGCAGCAGTATGGAAACACCAGGCTAGCTCACCTCCACCCGTGTGCTGGATGTCGTGCGGCGATGTTCCATGCTGGCCCGAGAAAAGAAGTATAACGAGTGTAGCGCATGAAACCTAACTCAAATAGACATATTAAATGACGGGCTGGTCACACCAGCCCCGAACAGCTTGCAGCTGCGGAAGGGACCTATGTCGTGAGGCTTATCGGAAGATATGGGTGCCGTTGTGAACGGCTTACATAAAACTCCGGGAGTCGGAAGCTTGATGGCCAGCATGGGCCCGCCATGAGGCGACTTGGATGGCCTAGGGAGCGACGCCGACACGTGTGCCAGATGCGGCCACTGCCATTGGAAACCGTTTAACCACCGTCATCGCAGACGATATGGGCAGCATCCAGGATGCATACGCAGCCAATCTTCGACAGGGTTGTGGGTACCCCCTGCACTCACCTGAACCAAGAAATGAACTCGGAGAACCGTACAATAAAGACGGCTTTCAGATCGGAGACGTCGGCAGTGTCAACACCGAGGGAGAATTCAATTTACTCTTCAACGTAGGCTTTCCCTCCTGCAATAGGCTGCCAAGCTACGATGTTCCTCTTTGCGAACCCGTCAAGTTTGGCAAGTCATACAATAAACGTGCCGCTCTCCCCGCGGGTCATGTATTCACGACTGGCGTGCGACGGAACATAAGTGTGTCAAAGTACGCAAATAATTTCAGCTAAACATTCCAGACATCTGACTTAGATCATTGAGGCCTGGGATAGTGTACGAATTTACTGCGACGTCCGAAGCAGGGGCTATACTTATCCTCCCGTCCGGCGCTACCCTCTCAGACCTGCAGAATAAACATGACTTGGATGCATACCGGGAGGTCGCTACAAAACATGCGCATTCGTGGTGTGAACTCTTCAAGGAGGATAGCCTCTATCTGGTAACTGGCGTGTACAAAGCACGCAATTTTACACTGGCATCGTTCAATTCTGGCGTTCCTGACAGCAAACTCCATGTGAAACAAGACACTGGGACATACAACTGGGAGTGCGAATTTCAGACATATTGGACTTCTAGTCTTCAAGATAACAGATACGAGAACCAAACTATCCTCATTAAAGGCTTTCGGATGATGGTGAGGTGGAGTTGGTTGGCTGTGATCGAAAGGGTGACGGGTGCCGAATCACCAATCAGTCGCAAAATTGCCTCTTTCATCGCAACACTACTTGCATTACTTGAAACCCTATATGTGACGGCTCATGGGTGGCTATCTCCAACAAGTGAGTCGTTCGTCTCACGGAAAGCTCAAAAATGCTAACTGCTGTAGGTGTTGAGTATACTCCACGTTTATCTCAAGTCGGTATAATCACATCACGTATCATGTTGTCAACTATCAGAGGCTAACCCACTATCCAGCCTCTTCATCCTTCTGACATCATCAATCGTTATCTACTGGACAAGGTTTGTACGGTAAACTGATGAGTATTGTAGATTGAGTTTCCTGAGCAGGATCCCCGAGCTTCGGTGGCCATTACTCACGATAATGAATGGATAGAGATGCTTGAGAAGGTTCCCTATTTGCTCACTTTCGTTTTAATGCTGACAATGCATTAAGAAGGGATTGCAACCAGAAGACTTGATGCAAGAAGATCGGCTTCGGGAGTTTTTAGAAGAGGAATACACTTGGTTCTCCGATCATGGTAAGTATTTTGCCACCATAGCCAGCAATTATCCACGTGTATTTTTCCTAGATACTGTCTATCTACAAAGTCGAGCGTATGTTTCTTTCCTTGACATTTGGCATGCCAACTAGACTACGTTAATAGCAGGATCGATGCACATCACAATCTACAGCCTTCACCTGTGTCAGCAACAGAAAATGTACCCATCGTTATTACTCGTACGCTTCCTTATTGGTGCCCTGTATGTATTTGACAGTCATCCTGTAGACATTCGAGCTGAAAATATCACCACTGGTCTTGGACGTGTTCCTGTCGGTTTCTATGTGCGGGTTGACATTCAAGGTTACCCGTCTAGGTGGACCCAGAACAAGCCCACACTTGTCTACGATTGTGTTATTCAATGGGATGACCTGATCCACCTGTACGGTACCATCAAATTGTCCTCAGATGCTCACATATGCTAATAGATTTCGAGGCCCCATGACCGATCTACTACGGTTACATTGACAATCTATGCATCTCTTGAGTTTTCCCCGATGGTGGGGAGTGGAGAACCCCTTTTTTCACTAGAGATAAGTGTGGCAGGGTTGCTCGACCAGACTTGCCGTAAGCAGAAGACTGTTTAGTTTGCACAGCAGGTGCTCACATGTTCATAGCATTCACGTTATCCCGCGAGGGGAAAGATGAATTACCTCGTGCTTCTCTCTTTGTTGCTGTGCAAGAATGGCATTGCGACAACTGTACGCCTGTAAGTGAATTGTTGACGTAGCCAACACTCCTCACTCGACCTCTAATGGATGCTTCCCGATTAGCTGAGCCAGGATGAATTATCAGGGCTTGCACAAGTAACGGAAGCAACGGATATAGGGCTTAATGCCCTCCGTTGTTACCACGAGGACCACAGTGAAGAAACTCTTAAATCTTCCTTCACCCATCTCGAGTGTGCTCTAGCCAATTGTCCTGGTGACCGCTCCAACCTCTCATACCGCGCTGCTGCCTTGTCCAACCTTGCCACAGCGGAATTTATTGCCTACCAGTCTTACGGTACGCTGCACAACTTCACCAGATCCTTATCCCTTTACCGGGAAGCACTTGAGTTACGGGGCGGTGACCACCAGGATCGGCCAATGACATTGCTATGTCTCGCCCAAGTGCTTTTGCACCACCACGGGATAGTGGGATACGAATCACATGATACATCTACGGCTGATGAGTTGCTCGGTCTCATTAATGAACTCAGGGACATTTGCCCTGAAGGTACTCATGGACGTCGCGCCGCTGATCTCATGTTCCAGACGTATAAACGTCACAGCTTCAGAGACTCCGATAACTTGGGCAAGTTGAACAAGTTAATCTCAATACTTGATACCGCAGCACAGGAGCCTCCGGACTCTTACTTTGACAGGCCTATCAGATTCAATAACCTCGGTCTTGCGTTGCAAAGACGTTTTGGGCTGTGCCGTAAGGCTAGTGACCTTAACCAAGCAATTGAATGGCTCGAGAAGGCCGTACAATTCACCCCCAACAATCACTTGGACAAACCCAAGTATCTAAGTGATCTTAGCAATGCTCTCCTGATCCGCTTCCAACACCAACATATGGCGCCCATAACCAAGCAGTAGTAAGGTTGTTGTGCGATTCGCGGTTTTTCGGCAGACAAGCTGACCAGGTTAGCTAGGCGATCACTCTACATGGTCTATTTGGTTCGTCTCCTAGGCTAGAGGCGCCGGATTGAAACGTGAAAAACCGTCCAACTTGGGGGTTATTGTGACTCAGTAACAGTCCTTGTGTCTATGTATCCCTTCATAGTACTAGTAAATGCATCATCTCAAATAGCGCTTCTATGCCAATCAGGTCACTTATGTAGCTATATGTTCCCCGGCTCCATTGGAGGATTTTGTCAGCTAGACACGAATTCCCTGCAAACAGGACTGAGCGAACCTTTGTTCCTTTTCTGTCTACTCTATTGGTTTTCGTTTATTTGTTTCGACGCTCCTTGCAGCAACGAGTTCGCCTTCAAACCTTCAAGTATAAGTCTATGCATGCTGAGAAGCTGCGCAGGTTTGTAGACGAGTTACCGTGTCGTGTACCTTGTCTTACCAGTGGGGTTCACCTTCCACCGACCCACCCTCATAACGTCCCTGACTACCCCCGTCTATTATAATACCACCCTCCAGAACATATGAACTGGCTGGTGAAAGCCCTAAAAAATCACCATCTGCGTTGTATCCGCTCCGATTTCGAGTTGGTTCTATTGTTGCGACGGGTATACCCACGGGTTAGTAGCGACAGCCACGGCAAGCCAAGGGTGGGGGCATGACCCGCTAGTAGGCAGCATAAAGTTTGCGTGTGCACGAGTACGGGCCCGCCAGCATACGGCGTGTCTACTGGTGGCCCGTGTTCGTAAGCACGCTGCGTACTGCAACAGCGGTGGCAAGCCGCCAGTGGGGGTGAGGGCAAGACGGGGCTAGGGGGAGACGCGACAGGGAGACGGGCGAGGGCGTGTGAGGGCGTACCGAAACGGGTAGCGAGTGAGGGTACGAATACAAACCCGCTACTGGACGGTGTCTGCTGGTGGCTCGTGAGCACGCTGGGCATACTGCGACAGGAACGGCAAGCTGAGGTAAGACTGAGACGGAGCGAGGGCGCGATGCAGCAACTCTGAGCGACAGAGACGGCGAGACGACAGGTTGAGAGTGAAGGTGGGTGTGCACTCGCGAGTCGCTTGTTGTGCAAGACGGGGAAGTGTGAGATGGGTTGAGCGTACGACGCGTCGACGGCGACAGAGAGACGAGGAAGGGCGTGAGGGCGTGCGCACATGAGCACTGAGCACACTGGGCTGGACGGCGTAAGGGTAAGACGAGGCGGGAGGAAATGGGCAGAGGATGGCGCGACACAGCGAGGATACGGAGATATGGGAAAGGGAGAGTGAGGCCACAGTGCGCGCGCGCGTGCACGGGCTCACCAGCGGATGGACCATCTGCTGACAGGTCAGGCTCGCGAGCGCGTTGGGCGAGACGGGGTGAGGGCGTAACAAGGCGACGGCGACAACAGGTGGGCGATTGAGGGCAGGCGGACCGTTCTGGCTAGCAGACTAGACAAGAGAATGGAAGGGAGCGCTGGACTCGGATGAGGTGGTCCAAATTGGATGGGGACGAGTGAGGGCGCTGCATGCGCACAAGTATGGGCCCGCTAACAGAAGTGCGTCTGCCGGCATGGTGTGCTCGTGAGCACGCTGGGCGAGATGTGAGGTGAGGTGACAGCAAGACGGGGCCCAGGGGCGACTACGGGGGGAAGCTCAAGACGGGGCGAAATCTAAGGGCAAGGCAGGTACTGGTACCTGTACGTTCAGTGCTGCGTGCAGAGTGACACTATCCACATTGAACCTCTGACTTTGCAACCTACTTGTGGCACCACATAAAGTAAATACGAGTCTGCTCTTTTGTGTAACAAATGATGTCGCCGTTTTCCTTGTCATTCGGGAAGGATGAATATATTGCTTCTTAGATATTTACTGGACCCTGGTAGTTGACCGCACGTTTATTGGGGACCTGGGGATTGGTGCCTCCGCGCGCCGCTACCGATTTACATGAAATCAGGTGACTAGCAGCATCATGGCTGACACGAGCCCCGTTGGTCGCATCATCTGAGCCCGCCAGCTCAACTGGGTTGAGACACATTCCTTCACTCTTCGACTTCCGTGATGTTCTACTATTTGCTACAACTTGGATGCATTTTCTTCCTCATGGTACTGGTTGCTCGCTGGTGGTCGCACCGGTCGGTGAAGAAAATGCAAGGTGACGTCTTCCTGAGGGACGCCAACAAATTATTGGAGCTGACTACGACTGTGAATAGGAATCCCTGAGCATCCCACAAATGGAGCCAACTACTACAACCCAGGAATGCCGAGGGATGACACCACTCATAGCGAGGTAGTCCGGGGTAAAGCACAGAATCACGACAAGCAATGGCCTCGAAGTAAGTGTGATAATCCTCACAGAGCTGGAAATGTAGCCACGATCACTGAACGTTTTCTTTACATAAATATAAAGGTGATTCGGATGTTCTATACAGAATTGGTGACTGTGGTGGATCGATATCGTCACTCGTGTTTTTTTCTGGAGGGAGACGCATTGCGACTTTTCGTCATGGCAATAATAAACCTCAAGTGTGGAGTTTTGAAAATGATCATCTTGAAGAACAGACAAGCTCATCGCAAATCGAGCATAGCGGTGGTGCCGCCATAACCGCCATTGTTGCTTCCAAGAATGGGAGGTACATCGTCACGGGAGATGATCACGGGAATGTGTTGATTTGGGATGCGGCTGCTCATCCAGGTCCAAGGAAGGCGAGGGAGTTGGTAGCAACAGCAAAGGAGGCGATCACAGCGCTGGATGTGTCTCCAGATTCATTGCGCATTGCAAGTGGATCAGAAGATGGGGCAGTAGTCGTCTGGTGTATTGCGAAAGGAGAGCGCCTGGTTGGCCCACTGAAACACCAAGATTCACCAGTCTCTTCAGTCAAGTTCTCACCAGCAGGTGGTCGCATTGCCTCGGCTCATCATCTAATTGGCCGAGATGATTGCTCAGTTCGGATTTGGCACAGTTGCACCGGAGAGCAACTAGAATCCATACCTATCTCCATGTCGACTTACTCTCTTGCGTGGTCCACTGATGGGCAACGATTGTTCGCTGGGGGGTCTAATGGCTCGGTCAGATGTTTCGACATCGTCGCTCGGTTGCTTCTTCCCGAATTCGGAGCAAGTCCTTCACAAGTCAGAGACATCATTACCTCACTTTCCTCGATCCAAAACAGCCAACTCCTTATCTCGGTCTCGTCGGGACGTGTTAACATTGTCGATATCTGGGATACGCAGAGTATCCCTCCCAGTGGGCCCCTCAGCTCCTGCAGTGATGTTTACATTGCAAGTGTTTCGCCAGATGGTGCCCGTCTAGCCTGCATAGGAACAGGACATAACATGATGATTCGGAGTCTTTCAACCGGTATCGATAGGTGCCACCTCTTCCACGTAAGCATGCTGCTCCCAATGAGCACACTATTCTCATTCCCTTCACAGCAGATCCATCCTGTGACAAGAGACATGGGGCCCGTAAGTCCAGTTCCTCGAGTCTGGTCACGGTCTTACTCTTCTTACTCCGGACATAGCTCACGTGTATCAGTGGTATGGTACACGAGGTGTGGAAAAATGGGGAATTAGTAGAGGCAGAGGAAATACTGTCAAAGGAAATTAGGGACCCGAGCTATCAAAGGTTCATTCAATATGCACATATTAATCGTGCACTTGTCCGGGTCCGGCAGAAAAATTGGGTGGGAGCACTGGAGGACATTGATGCGATTACGGTGACCCAGTTTCCTACGTGATGTTACTACTTACCCATACATGCCTATAGTCAGGTGATGGTCAGATACCGTTTATAGCTTTGGTTGCGAAGTGTCTTGCACTCCATGTGCAGGGAGACATTGATGGGGCAATGCGTGCCCTTGAGTATGCACTTTGCCGTTGTGAAAACCATGCAAAGGATTTTGTTAAATGCATCAAAGTAAGACGCACAAGTAGAGGCCTTGGATGACTACTAAACACCCGTGCACAGTACATTGCCTTCCTCGACATCGAATGTGTCGCTGGTACACATTGTGAAACAGACACCCCTATCGACCTTTCCGATATTGGTTTACATCGATTGGCCAAGGTAGGTATGGTGATGTGACATACTGGAATCTTCAGAATTAACTACCATGTATGCAGGCATGGAAACATTTTGTACTTGCACGCCTCCACATGAATAAGAAAAACTACAAAGAAGTGTTAGGGTTACTAGAAACCGTACCTGATCTAGGTCCACTGCTTCATGTCCCTGAAGTAAAGACTATTTCGTTGGTAGGTCATTTGGTGTTATGCCTGCTGTAGGTATTGACGTGCAGTATAAGATATTTGGCTGGAACCTTCCTAATCTGGTCTCTAATATTCACAAGCTGAGATGTCGAACCTTGTTCGAATCCCGTCGCACTCCGGAAATTCTCAATTACTTTTCCAAAAAGGGGGGAGACCTGAGTGAGGAACTGGAGACCAAAACTGCGGAACTTAGCACGTTAAGTGGTGGGTAAAAGTCGCATCCTAAATAACCGTCTAGTCTTACAGTTTCGTCAATTTTAGAAGGTTTTGGTGATGAAGCATGGTTTCACCATAGGTATGATGAGGCAATTGCGTGGTACACAGAAGCATTAGCCCTTGCTGGGTGTCCCTTGAGCGACTTCAGTTGCGACCTATTTCCGTTGCATAATTTCAATTTCACGTCAGGTCTCGTGAATGGAGGCGTTCTGGCATCCCAAACGGAAACAAACGTGGCTTCGGACCCAGAAACAGACATGAATACTGCTGCGCGGTCTGTCTCACTATCTCGTTCTCTTCAGGGCGTTGCTCGTCTCCTCAGTAAGCGAAGCAGGGGAGAAATAGCAACGAAATCATGGCTGTACGCTTTGATAGATGCAAATCGGGTAATATTTTTATTGTGTTCTGGCGGACATGTTCCTCAATAATCAATACTCCAGGCAATCGAAATGGACCCATTGTGCCCCATGGGATACCAAAATAAATATATGGCGTTGCTCGGAATGAATTGTCACAAGGAAACATTCAATGCATTAGCAGACATGTTTTCAAAGTTCAGGAGTTTCGACGATCCAGAGATGAATGGTAACTATCTGCCACACCAATCTCAAACCAGTTGTTGACTACGGCATTACAGAATTGCGCAAGAATTACTTCTGGGTGTGCACAGAAATTGACCAAGCAATTGATACGGTTTTCGATGCATCTCCGTTTGTACTCATCCACGTCGAGGAGGGCCGACTTTGTGACCAGAAAGAGCAACGTCGCATGTTCAAGAATGACACGACTTTTTATGAGCTAGTCCTGACAATGTCCAGGGAGCCTAACGTAGAAAATATCAAGAAAGTCATAGGACGCTACTTCAGCTACGTTATGTTTTCCCATACATGGGATGCAAACGAACCATCGTTCACCGACGTTTCTGGAAAATCAGTCTATGAACTCGAGGACGGGATTCGTTATGAGAAGCTACAAAAGTTTTGCAAAACGGTTCGGGATGATTATAAAGATTACCGATGGTCTTGGAGCGATACATGCTGTATCAATAAACAGGACGATGATGTGTACCGGAAGTCCATTCGCTTCATGTACAAGTGGTATAACAATTCGGCGCTCACACTGGTCCTCCTTGCCCACCCATCCAAGTCGAATCCATTCAACTCCCTGAGGCTTGAGCATAACCGGTGGATGTTTCGGGCATGGACACTGCAAGAACTCCTTGCGCCTAATATTCTCCGTTTCTACGACCACAGATGGCAGCCGTACCTCCTCGATGACAACATTAATCATAAAACCTCCTCCAAGATCAAACCAGAGCTAGCTAGAGCTACTGGTGTTGGAGAAGAAGCTCTTATCCATTTTTATCCAGAGGCCCTTTCCGTGCGTCAGAGACTTCGCTTGGCTTCCACTCGCAAAGCCACAGTGAGGGTAGACATCGCATACGCCCTGATTGGGATATTCAATAGCGATATTCAAGTCGATAACACTCGTGACCCTGAGGTTGCGCTCGGGCACCTCTTGCAAGGGAGTGTGAATCGTCATGGGGATGTTACTATCCTGGACTGGGTCGGGAAATCATCGAAATTTAATAGCTGCATTCCCGCCGACATCTCTGTCTACAGCCAATCCCCCTACGAGCTGCCGTCCATTATGGATGACGAGCTGGATGAGCGGGCAGAGGCATTGCGATATACATCCCCGGAGCAAGAACTCATCCAGTTTTATCACAAACTTGCTGCTCTGGGCCCACCACGTTTCTCTGATCGCCACCTGAGTCTTCCCTGTATCACATTCTGTGTTACCTCCATAAAGCCGGATACCATAAACACTGCCAGCAGGCAAGATGCTCCTACTTATATTGCTGCGACAGTAGCTCTTGACGAAATCAGGTTCAAAACCAAAGATACATCGTTCTCCGAGTTGCAACAAGGACGTGTCGTACTCGTTTACCCATGGATTCATGATCTCCTCGCTACAATTCATGATCGTGGAGGGGAGGAAGTAACTAAAGCGTCAAGGTTGATCGCATACCTGGAACATGGATTCAAAGTCCTCTTGTTCACGGAGCAGTCCCGTCGACAGTACAGACGAGTGGCTGCTGATCTGGAGATAATTGTTCCTGCGCATGAATTGACATCCTTGCGTGGTATCGATGGCGAGGTGTTAGAGGTTCAGGAAAAGCTATGATACAAGACGTCACTGGTAGTCCGGGGTCCCTAACGATTTTGGCACTGAGTTGCTTCTCCAGCTTTCGGTAGTTCCTATAGCTAGTGCGCTTTATCTTAACAAACTCTAAGTTGGACGGGGCAGGCTACTAGTACCAGGCTATTAGAAATTTATTCATGCCGTTCAAGCTAGGCTTATGTTCACGCTCTCGGCGATATTGTCGCGCATATTTAGAACTTGGACGAAACGATGCTTCCGCCAGAGAAAACGTATCTATCGGTTTTGAGCCATACTCGCTGACCGACAAGCCGGCATGTACTGTACATCAACTCAAGTCAGGGGAACGGCTGTCGTCGTAAGATAGGAAGTGAATTCAGCATCTTGAGAATGGGGGGAGTAACCCTGAGAATTGGGGATGGTTCAAGTCGGTCCGAAGGAGTCTTGGCGCGCGCTATACTTGATGCACTACTGACTCTCGTCTAATGTCAGTCAGCAGGCATCACAAAAAATAGCAAAAACACATCTGCCAGCTGACATAAGGAAGGTGATATAACATTATACTCGTCTTCGACTTGCGCGCACACTGACTACAGATTTTACGCCCACCAAAGCACGCAATGTACACATCTGCCATCACCGGACGACATGAGGAGGGAAACGAACAGATAACCGGCCGCAACCCTAGATCTGATGCACCGCCAAATTCGTCGGGCGCTGTGACCTACGCTGATGGGGACAAAGAGATGGTTATTACGGGTGCGGCATTCGTTTCTCTGGAGCGTACAAAGCTTGCTCACAACACACCAGACATCCAGGCGACAGATGTTGCTATCGGTTTGGGTCGGATTCCCGCTGGCTTCTACGCTGCAGTGTGGCATAGTGGCTTCGAGTGGAGAACTGCGAATAAGCCTGTGTCAGTGGACTCGAATGTTGTCACATGGCGTGGGCTGATTCCAATGTGAGACTCGTTGAAATCCCGCTCGTGTTAGTCCTAAAAGACATTGTAGACCGTCCGATCTATCCGCCTCTATTCGTATTGCGATATATGCGCCTTTTGAGTTCCAGCCTATGCTAAGCCGGGGAGAGGTCCTGCGGGAGTTAACGATAACCGTGCAACAACTGCTGAGTCGCAATGTAGAAAGGCTTCGTAAGTGGTGGCATATTTTCTTGTGGACGGGCACTCATATTATTGTAGCATTCACCTTCTCTCCAATGGATGGCGATGACCGATCTCCTTGTTCGTCCCTCTCAGTTTCAGTCCAGCGGCGCAGGCGTGAGAGTGGCAACCCCTCAGTCTTGAGAGTCCTTGACCCTTATTGCGTAAGGACCCCGTTTCTGACGATGTTGCTGTCGTTAATCACTACCATATATCTGTAGTCAATCACAGAACTCCCAGGCACACTAGAAGAGGCGACGAATCTCGGTCACAGTGCTCTCTCGCATTACCGAAAGCGTGGGCAGATATTGGATCTTGAACGTTCTGTCGAAGAATTTGAGCGTGCGCTGCGCGATTGCCCTCCGGGTCATCCCTGTTGTGCTGCTGCCCAGGCAAACTTAGCGATGGCGAAATTCACTTGGTGTCAGATTGATGACTCTGCTCTTTCCTTCGATATTTCCATCGCGCTATACCGCAATGCACTGGCTAACCGTCCCACCGGCCATCCTGATCGACCTTCCACGTTGATCCAGTTGGCTACCGTGCACTTAACACGATTCGAGAAGCAGCAGAACGCAATCGATGCCGCACAGGCCAGGGAATTTCTGCGTGAGGCGATTAACCTCAGCTCTTCACAGAGCCATGCGAACCAGATGGCAGTTTCTTTACTCCAGCTGCGTGCAGGACCTACGACAGGTGCTGTTTCAGCGAGTAGCACTTCATCTACGGAGCAGTATTCCGCTTCCGGCTCAACGGATCAGGACCGACAGAGTGTAGACATCCAGTTGCTCCGTCGCTATGAACAGTTCGGTGACTTGGCCGACCTCCAACAGGCAATCTCTACTTTAGAGGCATCTATTCCAAATATAGTATGGGACCGCCGGTACTCCGAACCGCTAGGGAATCTCGGTGTAGCATTATGGTATAGGTTCAGTCACCTGGGCGAACTGAGTGACCTTGAACAAGCAATTTCGAAGCAACGCGAAGCCGTCGACCTCACCCTTGATGATCACTATGACAAGCCGGGCCGTCTGGGAAACCTGGGAAATTCCTTGTTCGCTCGTTATCAACTCCTTGGCGACTTGGTTGATCTCAAACAAGCGATTTCAAGACACAAGAATGCTGCTGACCTCACTTCTAATGGACATCCCGATAAACCCCATCATCTAAATAACCTCGGCAACGTCTTCCTTACTCGCTTCGGGCGTGTCGGAAAGACGACTTTCCTCGAGGAGGCTATTTTTTTATATCAGGAAGCTGTAAAGCTCACCCCAGATGGGAACCGCAATAAACCAGCTTGTCTGAACAACCTCGCCACCTCTCTCAGAGCGCGTTTCAAGCAGCTTGGCATGAAAAGTGACCTCGAGGAAGCGATCTCGGTTCATCAGAAAGCTTTAGATTCCACTGCGGATGGTAATCCAAACAAGCCTGCTTATCTGCGCAACCTTGCCACCTCTATCTTGACCCGTTATACACATCTCTCCCAGCCGAACGACCTCGACCAAGCAATTTTAGTGCACCAGCGGGCCGTCAAGCTTACCGCTGACCGTCACTCAGATAAACCTCAGCATCTGAGTAACCTTGCCAACACATTGGTTGCACGTTTCAAGCGTCTTGGCGTCGCTAACGATCTCGAGCGAGCAGTCTTGATTCACGAACAAGCTATAGAGCTGACCCCCGACGATCACCCTGACAAACCCAGGCGTATTAACAGCCTCGCCATCTCCTTCAGAACTCGCTTCGAGTGTTTTGGCGAGTTGAATGACATCGAGGAAGCACTTTTAGGGCACAGAAAAGCTGTGGAGCTCGCTGGTCCTAGCAACTATGTCTATCTGAATAGCCTTGTCGCATCTCTCATCACCCGTTTCAAACATCTCGGCAATTCGGGTGATCTTGGGGAAGCAATCTCACGATGCAAGGAAGCTGTAAAGTCCGCTCCTGATGGCGATCGTAATAAACCTATTCTTCTGAATGACCTTGCTACCTCGTACTTCACCCGTTTCGAGTGCCGAGGCAGGCCTAACGACCTAGAGCAGGCGATTTCGAGATTCAGCAAAGCTGCGGCACTCGTTGCCGATGACCACCCCGACAAGCCTGACTACCTGAACAACCTGGCGATGTGTCTCAGAACTCGTTTCACGCACTTCGGCCAGCCGAGCGACCTCGAGCAAGCAATTGTCAAACACAGGGAAGCGATGCACCTCGCTCCTGGTGGCTACAAAAACAAACTGAATTCTCAAAAAAACCTTGCCATCCCTCAATCTTACTCCGGCCACAGTAGCAGCCAAGCGAGTGACCTCGAGCAAGCGGTCTCGAGGTACAGGGACGTTATGCAACTTACCCCTGATCATCACCCAGACAAATGTTCTCGTTTGAATAACCTAGCCAGTTGTTTGCTTGCTCGTTTTGAGTACCTTGGGGAGTTAAAGGACCTTGAAGAAGCGACCTCTATACACGATGGTGCTGCGGAGCTGAAGAATGCATCCCTTGCCGATCTGTCATCGAACCATGGCGATCGCCGTCTTCCTGACTCATCAAGACGCAGCTTACAACCATACAACGTCATCATATTCGGAGAATCGGGGGCGGGGAAAAGCTCATTGGTCAACTTGATCGTGGGGAAACCCGTCGCCAAAACGTCGCCCGATGCAGCCGCCTGCACGTTTGCCTCCAGCTTGTATCATGTTAGCCTTGAACATAACACTGGCATGCAGTCATACTGTATATGGGACACGACCGGTCTGAACGAACCAGAGATATCCCGGGAGGACTACCTTCGCGCCATCAAACACGCGTATAAGTTGATTAGCGAACTCGAACGTTCCGGAGGCGTCGACCTTCTCTTGCTCTGCATGCGTGGCAGGATAACAAAAGCTGTGCAGCAGAATTACAGGCTGTTCGTCGACGTGCTCTGTAAGAAGAAAATACCTCTCGGTATCGTGGTCACCCACCTGGAGAACGAGGTATCTATGGAGGAATGGTGGACCGAAAACGAAGAGGTGTTCAAGAAATATGGTATATCTGCCGACGGGCACGCGTGCATCACTACCATTTCTGGAGTCCACGGCGTTTTCGAGGAAAAAAAGCAAGAATCAAGTGCGCGGATGCGTCAACTCCTCTCGGAATTGACGGTGAATTCCAATAAAGGATGGAAGGAGGCCACGCAATCATGGTTCGCCTACTCGCTGGGGAAAATGATGAAGATGCTTCGTGCTCGCACCGGTCGGCCGACAAACCAGGAACTGGTGAGGCAGCTGGTCGCTAACTGTGGGTTTCCGAAGAAAGACGCCATTGCTATCGCAGACTCTATTGAGGCAGTTCGTGCGCAGAATGACACTGACTCGGATGTGTCTGACCGCGATGGTGGATATTAGGGGAGTTCAAGGTAGGAAACGGACCTCGCGTTGGGGGCATCCTGAGAGTCAAATTGAAAGTTGATCGCCAGTTTCAATGATATTCATGCATTAAAGGCTGGTACCACCATGGCAACATGATGCAGTACGTCGATATGCTGGTAGCTCTGCTGAACCCTCCAATCTGTTATAATGATATATCACTGATATACCACTGATGTGTATTGACAATACTGTAGAAATATACATACCTGCTGTGACAGTACTCGGCTCATAACGAGCTGACCGTGCCGGAAAGCGATAAGGATGTACAGAGGGCATCCAGTGACGACAAGGACCCCCAATACAGGCCGAAGAAACTGCGGAAAGCGTCAGTACCATCAAAGGGCGGGTAGAGCAAGTGGAGGACTCACCTCCGAGTACCTAGAGCGAGCTCGACGACCCTGAAGGCATTATGGTCGCACAGGACGAACTCCACATTGATGCAGTGACAGATACACAAAGCGATGGTGGCCTGGGGCCATCAGGCCGGGCGGGCGAGTAGACTAGATTGGGAGACATTGGGAGCACCAGAGCTACACCGATGGAAACGGGTTAGATAGGAGTGGGTGTAGAGTGGTCTGAGTGGACGACACAATGACCAGCGCGCGCCGCGAGCCCATATGACTCGGAACGCGACCGCCGGATGAAGACGAGACGAATCAGCACGGAGGCTAGGAATAGAGAACGGAAAATTTACTATAGTCCCCATATCACTACACAAGTGTGTAGAACGTCCCAGAGACTACCAAACCACGACGACTGAAGCTGAGTGCTCCACCGAATGTCACGTGGATGTGAAATTTTTCACGTCCACTTGCGGCTTGCGGCTCGCCGCTTACCTAAATCGCGGCTCTTGTCGCTGCCCCTGGTCCCTGTTCTGGACCAGGCGTGTGTCGCTCCATCATGATCTGCTCCTTTCCCCCTCTCTTAGGGCCTCTCTCCCCTCGTAGGGCTGACACCTGCGAAACATCCGAATCCAACCGTTGTGTATGACGTTGATGGTACACTCAAGCAACTGTTTCTGTGCTCGACGTAGCTCACCTCGCCTGTGGAAATCACAGTTGCAGAGCTTATTCCCGAATTGGCTTGCTCATACACCTCGACCTGACAGTGAACCAGATCGACTTCGTCGGGGTGGTGGCGGTGAGCAGGAGGGTAAGTTAGGGCTTCGAGGAGGCGTGAGCGAGAGCGTGGTTGGACGGGGATGGGTCGGCTATATTCAAGGTAACTTGTGTGACGAGGTTGTCATGTGTCTGTGCTAATGGACGTTGCATTGGATGCTGTCGCGTGTCAACTCAACCCTCCCAAGGCGCTGTTGGCGTTGATTCAAGCCGAGATCTTGCCGACTTGTTTACAAATAGCGTGCCGATATGTGATCGGGGTCAACGTTCAAACGTTCGATGCTTCAACTCTGGAACAGGCGCACACTGGCAGACTGGAGCGGGAACTGGATGTGGATATCCCAGTGATCAATGTTCCAGGTGGTCACAACAAGGTGTCCATCTTCGTCTCCCGTACACCGAGGATGTGTGGCTGTAAGCGCCGCTGGTCTATGCCTCCGAAACACCGGACTTCCACCTCCCCCGGTCCTAGCTCTGATATAGACTATCAAATATAGTATACGGATGAGGTGTATGAGCAAGCCAATTCGGGAATAAGCTCCGCAACTGTGATTTCCACAGGCGAGGTGAGATACGTCGATGGCACATGTCCTCAGGGGCTGCCGATGACAGAGCAGGCGGTCGGTATGGATGGATTGTTCTGCACGTGGATATTTGTACGTGCAGAGAGCAATCTACCGCGCTTAAGCTTGAACGAGCGTGCAAACGGCCGCGTACTCTACCCGACAGTAGACACGCCAACTTTGATCTGTTGTCTTCTCCATCCTCAGTATGGGATACACTATTATTCCGTGGGCCCTTTTCATTCAACCATCTTTTCGTTGATCGGCCAGGGCGAGCGACTAGTCCATGTTTTTGCTGTGTGTTATGGGATAACATATGCATTGTTTTTATCCCGCATCGATTTTGTTCTGTTCTAATTGTTACCTCTTTTTTTGGGATACTGTTGAATCCTCTGCGTTTTGTCACAAGGCGTAGGTAGATTTGGGCTCCGAGTATAAATGTCGTGATGCATTCAAAAGAACGAGACAAAGGTATACTGTGAGAGACTGTTCAACGAGGACGAGACGAAATATGGGAAAGATGGATCCAATGGGTTCTCTAGTTCATTAACCACGTTGATCTGGTCACCGTCCTCGTCGAGCTCCCCTCCACCCTCATCGAGCTCCCCTCCGTCAATCCCACCGTCTTCGTCGAGCGGCCCCCAGGAAGGATAGACGTCCTGCCATCTAGGAGGGAAAAGGGTGAGGCACTCACCAGCGAAAAGAAAGAGGCGAAAGCCGAGGCACTTACATATATTCGTCGGCAGGATGGGGGTGCGGCTCCTCTTCGCTCCTCCAGCGTAACCAGGATGGTTTGACCATTTTTCGGAGAGAAACAAGGGGTACGAAGCACCGTTTGTCGCTTTCATTGAAGGCGTTGCGTATCATGCAGTCTTGAGCGTCCGTCCACCATCCGGCCCCAAGATCACTATTTACCGTACCCCCCACCGCCTTAGGAGAAAAGGATACAGAAATTTTTTCACCTGCTGAATGGAAGGTGAATGACGACAAGCTGGAAGAACAAGGTAAATTAGACCTTTACATTTGTCAGATAGACACATGAAATATGCAGGGCATGCGAGTGCACTCGTGACAACGTGCTTGTCTTTCAACAGGCCCACCTTGAGCAATTTAGTTAGGACAGGCTTGGGAATGAAAGTCTGGCAAGGCGAGTGGAGAATGACGAGTGCGCCACGTTTGCCGTCTCGGAACTTCCAGGTTCCATTAATGGAGGAGGTCGCAACGTGAGGGATGGTTCTGAGCAAAAAGAGAGTAAGCATGAACATGAACCCGGGGTGAACGCTCATCGATGGCAAGCTTACACGCTTTGATCAACATTCAGCTGCCCCTTTTTGACGCCGGAGGAGGACACAATGAAGTCGGTTTCAGGCTCGCCGAACCCTGGTTGGTTATCCGTGAGATTGAGGTCCACCCCATTGTCTTTGAGACTCTTCAAGATTTCTGGATCTTTATAAACGTTGCCAAGCACATCGAGCTCCCCGTTCTCGTCGAGTGTCCCATAGTCCCCGACCTGCGGGGAGTAAGGGTCAATCCTGATGGCCACCGATAAGACAGATGGGATAAATACGATAATGGGGATGGGAGGGTCCCAGTTGGGCCACTTTCCGGACGCCACACGGACGAGCTCAACAAACTTTCTGACGATGGGGTCCACCATGGTACCAGGAGATGGTGAAGATGAAGAAGAGAGACAGAGAGCGACACGAGACCTCCTTGTGGAATGGGTCCAGAGTGCCTCACTGCAAAAGTGCCCAAACCTTGAATAATCTTGCCATGGCTCCGCGAGGTCTTTGTGAGAAGCGTGTGATGCAAAAGATACTTAGGAAGGCGTGAAAGAGGACCTCATTTGTCGGCCGTTTAATATTTCAATGCGACAGTGCGGGCTTTCTGAGGGAGATGGCCTAAGAGGTTTTACTGCAAAGGCCATCTAAACCCTTGCACCATGATTCGGAGCTCAAGCTCAAGACCCGCATGACATCGCACCATGGCAACTCAGCACATCCGAAACATCGACTTCAGGCTACTTTTACCCCGCTCTTGCCAGCAGCCAACCCGGTTTTGGCTACCGTCATTAGCGCTATTTATTATCCAGTTCAGTTTCGGCCACATCTGGATGGCGTCATTTTGTTGTGCTCTTGCTCTCATATCATGAACCTACCTGCCGTCTTGCTCGGATCATATCGACAACAGTGTTCTGTGAGCAATATCCCCCAGGGGTGGAATCAAGGCAATGCATGAGTTCGACTTCATAGCGAGGCACTCGTAACGGCCCACCTTCCCCTATTCCATCATCCGTAAACGAAGTTGTAGGCTGAAAGTGGATATCACTGGGTAGAACTCATTCGTACGAGAATGTGTCTTGCCAGTGCTTACATGACTGTCTTCCCTGACGAAAGCATGACTTCAACTCTGTGAGTTTTATGGAACTACTGAGGGAGGGAGTCGTCCACTTGAGCAAGACTGTAGTTAATAAAATCGGACGTACTTCACCCTCGAGTCCCGCCCCCACTAGTGTCTTAGGAAAGATGAATAGATCGAGAAAGTCACCGGGCTTACGCCTTTAGAAGAAGTCGAGCAAGATGCTGCCAAAAGAACTTGTGGTATCTACGTGTCATCCTAGCATAAAGACACCCAGAGACCTGACATGCAAATCCAGTATACCCAAGAAGTATTAGTACCTTATATGCCAGTGCACACCACCCCGCATCTATCCAAGCACTACCCGTACTTACCCTCGCCCTTTGCCAATCACCCACTATCATGTCTTCAAAAGGAGCGTGTTGTCGTCCCTGATGTCATCAAGTTTGCTAAGTACAAGACAACTGGTGCGTGCATGGCCCAGGTACAAGAATGCACCTGGACACCGACCGTAAGCCTCCATGCTCGCTTCCAGACTCGAGTTGGCAGTACAAATCCCCTTGTGTTTTAAGTATCCACGGTTGTATGGTGACATGGAGGACTGGCAACAGAGAAAGAGCGGTCCTTCAATGATCATGGACTTTTAACCCATCAAACGTGCTTGCATCACAGCCATCTGTAGACACCAAAGCATATACAATGACAGGCATGAACAATCTAGAATGATTGTCCGGAAGCTGCTGCAGGTCTGTAGCCCCAGGAGAGAAAGAACGGGAGCGAAGGGGGGCACAGCACATGCGGGAACCTCAATACCACAGCAGTGCCCTGAAGAGGTCGCCGGTCAAGCGGTGCGGTCCTGGGCCAAAGTCCGAGGATGCCGAACTCGTCGCCAGCAGCATTGTGGAATCACAGAATGCTTTACGGATGTGCGGGAGAGACGAATCATGGGTCGTCAATCAGAAAACAGGAATCGCAGTGAATTTCAGGGGACGCGTAGGAAGTAGAGGAACATGTAAAGCAGTCTGCGGGTCAGCAGGTCTAGACTTGCAAATTGTAGAGTATTTTTAGTAACGCACCAGGAGAAAACGTCCCAGGTTATATACTTATGGTACGCATGGTTCGATGAGGGATCTGGATTTGAGAGCAGCATTACAATAGCATTTTCCTGCCAGTAGCAACATACCTTTACCATTTCTCCAGCGGCTCAAAGCACCACCGCCACGGATCGCCGACTGGGAACACGACAGCTACTGATACAGGGGTCTTGTCTCATCGGTAGCCATGGATTAATACGATGGATGGGGCTGCCAGTGAAATCGGACGTTGAATGACCCGGGGTTCAATGCCACCGTCCCTGGGGCCCTAGCCTAGGCCTCGTTCGTGAAGTTGTCTCGTTGAAGCGAAGTCAAATCGACTCAGCGCGAGCCGACTACCCAAGCGTGGGAAGGAAAATGTTCGTCTCACCGGTCACCAATCTCCAGTGGCTGATGCTGCCCTGCCACACACCGGCCTGCTCCCGCTGTCAGCGCTGCTTCCGACACTGCTATCCCCGGTTCCAACAGTGGGCCGATTGTTGGGTCATCCCACGAGCGGACTTGGTAAACCGGGAACCAACTGTGTTCCGGAATCCATCTGGTTGTTCACAGCTCTGAAATTGAAGACCCTCGTAGCCAGTAAGTGCCTATTCAGCGTGCACTTTCCTTGCTCATGTCTTAGTCTGTTCGGCGATGACTCTGTCTTAGAGTTCAAACTAGCGACACATTGTGTAGCCTTGGGTCTATGGCGAGGTGGGCGCTGGCTGTTTGTCAGACGTGCCTCAGCTGAGCCTTTGGCGCTAGTGGCTATTTCCACTGCCGGTCGCCAGGTTATGGGTAATCAGTGGACATGCGCACTCGGCGAATTCTTTGTATGGCGTCCCCCGTTCCGTTGAATACAAATTGCGAATCCTATGTTCGCAAACAGTATTCCGTTCTCCTCTTCGACATGGTGAACACCACTACCAGCGCAGGTCTCATCGGCGTCGTCTTACTGGCTCGTCATGGTGATCGATCTAGTGTGCTTTTCCAAAATTACACCACGTACAACTCTGTACAGGGTTACTTGACCCCCTATGGATCGGTACGTCCAACGTCGAGTATTTTACCCCCTGCTAAGGGTCTTGCAGAGCCAAGAATATGCCCTGGGAAGTTATTTGAGGCAGACGTACCTCGATCCGACGTCATCGTTTTACATCCAAGGTATTAGCACCGACCTTGCTCATGTTGATCAGCTCTTTGTTCGAGCGGATGCGGGTGGAGGGAACGTTATCCTCGATTCCGCCTATGCGCTACTTCAAGGTCTTTACCCACCGACG
>JBBPTA010000146.1:4790-27991 GCA_038093915.1 Boletellus aff. emodensis
GGTACAGTGGACGAACGTTAACAGTGGCTAGCGGGACCACGTTGATCGAGAATCGAGAATGGCCAAGGGTAATCATGTGGCTAATGCTTGTGAGGACGAGACGATTACACTGGTCGACTACACAGATAAGAGCAACGCAAGAATAAGTGTGGAACTAGCCCACAAGGAAAAACCATTAGTTAGGCCTGAAATGAGGGGATAATGACATACGTTGCGAGAGTCAAGTCAGGTTCACACTCAAATCACGGAACTTTACCGTGCCCTTCGATGACATAGTGCCATACAGGGTAGAATATAAAGAGGCACAACAACGCCAGGATCACCAATACTAATACACCGATGTTTACGAAACCCCGAATGGCGACTCGAGAAGACGCGTGGAGTGGGGTGTTATCACGGGGATCGTGCAAGGCATCATCGTCTTCGGGGGTGTCTATGTGAAGGCTTGGGTCAAATGGATAGGCAACGAGTTTCTGAGGGGTATGGGAGCCAAAAGGGTATTTGGAGTCGTATGACACAGTGAATACAGAGTCACCTGTGTTGGAAAGGAGGGAGTGGCGAAGATTCGGAGGGGTACGCCGTTCGTCCCTGTCCGCCAGGCGGTATAGGAGCATGGAAGTGCGGTTCGGGGTCAGGGAGGATGGGTGGGAAGCGAGGGCTTGCGATTCTTCAGAAGGGACACGGTGGAAGGTTACACTCTGTCTCGATTGGGTACGGGAGCCAGTGAAGAGCGGAGGGGAAGTAGATGCTTGAGCAGATGAACTGGGGTTCGCCCGGGGGGAGGTAGTAGTTGGGCTAATCGTAGGGGGCCGTGGAGTTCTTGCGTGTGCATCTGGAAGCAGGGGAAAATCAGCGCTTCCGGTGCTAGATGTCCTCGATGAGTGCATATGATAAATATCGGGACTGCCATCGAAGAGGTGACGAGAGGCACGTTTGGGCGCCTCAGGGCTCGATAGGGTAACCATTCTCGGAACAGCAGTGGAGGCGCACGCTCTGGGAATGGAACGGAGGAGGGCTCAAGAAGAGCGTTGCAGGTTAACGGCGTGCCCTGAGCCAGCTTATATGACTGTGCTTGGACTTTGCCTTGTGACTCTGCGTGCTGGAAAGGCTGCGGTGGACGGCTAGCATTCACCGTGTCCTGTCAGATAGTGTGTAACTGATCCCGAGCCGCCGTCAGATCGTTGTTAAAGTTGGTGTAGTCGCCTTCGCCGTCGCCCGTCGATAGTGTGGTGCGGTAGTAGTCGCGCGGTGAGTTTCGGGTGTAAAATTGCAATTTGCGAACGGGACTCGAATAGCTTACGTCGCGTAAAGTTAGATCACCAGGCTCCAGCCACAACCGGACAGCGGTCTGCTCCATGACTTACTCGGACTCGCACCATCGGCGCCGTCCATACCAACCAATTATGCTCGTGTATGAAAAACTCCCCCGAGGAACCGGCCGCCACCATGGTACTTTTGCATCGACTAGCCGACCAAAGACACCTCACCGTTCACAACTTCAAGGGCTGCATTGACAATTGCCTGGCCAGAATCGGCAAGCACCGCCATGTGCGTTAGGCCCGTTGAGTTGTGATACTCGGCTCGAGTCACCTCTTGGACTGTTCTTCTTACAAGCCCCGCAGGTTCGTGCTGGTTTATGTGGGGGTCCCACGAAATCTGCCCACTGCTGGGACGGTCGCAATAGTTAGAACTCTTTCAATGGTGGACCCTTGTGTTGACCGCCGCATCGTCCCCATGCTTTTCCAGAGCCACGCGACAGACCTCTGCGCACATTACTACCACTTACAAGACCCCCGAAATTTATAGTTGCCTGTGTTCTAGCGCACGGTGATCATCTACCTTTATTCTGTTCCTCCGGTTCGTTCCAAGAAGGTTATACTCCTGGTATCCGTAACCTGGGGAATTCTCATTGTACTACTAACACAGGAACCCGAACGTGACCGACGAGATACGCCATGAATGTTAACCATTGAGTGAGTGTCACTTCAACGCATCACGGTGAGAAGAAACGATATTTTACAGTCCCTATTGGAGGAACGACTCGGTGATGGAAATGAATTTGTGCCCGAGAACGCTCATTCCGAATTTGCAATCACAACTTCGACTATGGAGTACTTTGCGACCTCGCAAATTGGGGAGTTCGTGTGTCTTGTTTGTCACGAATTCATAACATAGATCTTCGGAGGTCGAAGAATTTTTAAGTCCCTTCGCCGGGAACTACGTAGTAGAAAAGTCGAAGTTCAAACATTTTAACTAGAGATTAGTGCGGTTACTATGCCCTGCGTTTCTACTACTGAAAGACGACTCCAAGAGTAAGAATAGAGTAGTACTTCTGAAACTCTAATTTCACGTGCCAGAGATCGGGATGATGCCGGACGCTTCACTGCACACCTCACTCAAACAAGACTGTCGAAAGTAGGATGGGTTTGTATTACAACTTTCACGAACCAGCTTCTCTCTGACAGTTCACGATCCAGACACAAATGCAATCGAGATATCAAATCCCAATGGGTCCAAAACGCAGGCCGTCACCTTCAAGCCAGACGGTTGTTATCTTGTTGGCGCCGAAAGTTCTGGCAATCTTCGCCGATGGAAGGTTGACAAAGGAGAGGAGCTTGGCTTGGCGATGAAAGCAAAGGGCAGTGTCTATGCTGCGGTCGCATCAACGGATGGCCGATGGATAGTGAGCAGCGACTCGGGAAAGAAGGTCATCGTCTGGGACGCAGTTACTCACGAAATGGTGATCGAAGTCGCTGAACACACGAGTTACGTCTACGCTGTCGACGTGTCAAACGACTGTACTCGCATCGCCTCTGGATCAGCAGACTATACGGTCCGGGTTTTTGACATCACTTCCGGTGTCAGAATCTTCCCTCCCCTGCAGCATAACGCCGCCATCGTCGTTGCTGTCAAATTTTCTCCGGATGGCCATAAAATCGCTGCTGCCACGTATCAAAATACGCTCGTTTATGATGCTCACTCTGGGGAAAGATTATTCGACATCTCGATCCAAGTCACTAGAATACCAACCACTCCGCTCGCCTGGTCTTCCGACGGCGAACAGCTTTTCATTTCTACTCCAGGGAAAATCACCTCCTTTAACACAACAACATCCTTTCGTTCCGAGTGGTCCATCCAAAACAGCGAAAAAAATACGTCCATTGTAACTCATGGTCAATTCATCGCATGTGCCGCAGGGTCTTCGGTCTCGTTTTGGGATTATGGTTCGCGCGAACAAATTGGCAGCATCGTCAATCATGAGACGGCAGTCAATTGCGTTTCCGTATCCCGCGATGGGAGACACCTCGCATGCGGACGTGACAAGGGGATTACAGTTCACGATCTCAGAGCTTTCCTTCCCAGTGCTTATCGGGTTTCTCGGGTCCCACTCATGCAGCTGAGTGATCCGACGCTCGTATCATGGATGCTAGGCAATCCAACGGAAACGGAGAGGATGTTATCGGAAGAAATTGAGCAGAGTTCCCGACCCAGCATCTATGCGCTCGCTGCTAGATCCCTCATACGAGCACGTTTGAGAGAATGGAGCACAGCAATCGAAGACGCAGATAAGGTAGCATTTCCCCATCTCTAATGTCTCCGTACTCGGCTGATCATGCGTCAAGTCCCTCCAGATCAAACAGTCACCCATAGGGCAGGTCGCTATGTCTCTGGCTCTCGTTGGTGCGGGAAAACAGGAAATCGCGCTCGATGACTTCGATATCGTGTTTCTTAACGTTGATCCGAATGACACCATACTTCTCTTGGTCATCAAGGTACAGTCTTGACACATTCCACGTATGCTGCGATTGAATTTCGATCCTCTTAGTCCATACTTGTATTCACCTGTGGAAAACGTAAACAAGCGGTATCACGCCTTCGTCGATTGATCGCCTTTTCCAACGAAAAGGCAAAGGGCCACTATATCCGGGTGTGTACGCAATGTAACGACAATAACAAACATCGTTGCTGACATTCACGACAGGTCCTTGGGAATATGTACCTGAAACTAGGAGAGTATGAAAATGCGGTACAGACACTCGAACACACAGAGATCCCGCCCACCCCTCAAGACTTCGATCCTTTAATAGCGATCTCTCTTGTGAGCTTTCTACTAACAGCATATTGTGGTTTATGCTCACCCAATTGGAAGATCTTTGGTTGGAAGTTCGATGGTCTGAAGGTCACAGCATGGCAGCGCCTATGCGAAACTCTGTATACCTCGGGACGCGTAAAGGAGGTCGGAGAGACTCTCCTAAGGATGGTTGACCCAATGGATGAGGACGAGAAAGAGCCTGCACATGGTCGCATTCTAGAAAACATCGTAACGCGTTCAGGACAGGTGAGATTGCTTGCGTGGACAGGAAAGCCATCCAAGTGCAATAGTTGCCTCCCTAGCTCCCCTGCCGTGTACGGTCAAGATCCATTTATCTCTCCCCACCTTCAACAAAGTGAGCTGGAAAAGCGGACCGAGGAATCGCGGGCCGTGTTTCCACTCGCTGAGGCTTTGGTGATATACGACCGTCTTACCCGCTTGCAGTCGGTACGGTTTGCTCACTTCCGTCTCCATCTCCCGTGCCTCGTGTTCGGTGTAACAAGACTCGGAAAAGAGCAAGAGAATGTATATCGAGCCGAAACAAAAGGAATCGGGGAAGTGAAATTTACAACAGCGGATGCGCTCCCATTGAAAACACCACAGAGATTGGTGTTCGCAGATACACGGATCCATGGTCTCGATAAATCCGATGTTCCCGTCTGGGAGGATAGATCGGTGTCGGACGCAGAGTCGGACTCTGACTGGGGAATCGGTGCAGATATCGATACTCAACTAGTGCATGGTCCGATCATTGAGGAAGTTCCGACCACCTCGTCGGATGCCTACACGCGGGCCCTGCAGCTGATCGCGCACCTGGAACAGCCTTTTAGCGCCCTGCTACTTTCGCGGCAGTCGGATGGTGCGTACAAGCGGGTGGCCGCTGAGCACGAGATCGTCGTGCATTGGACTGGAAGCAACGTTGCAAAAGATATCCGTATAGAAGTGCTGGAAATAGTGTGATGCCCCTTTTGTCGTCTTCCATTCACACTCGCTCTATTCATGTTGTGCATTGTACAATATTGGCATCGTGTGGTTGGAGTATATGTATATGCAATCCTTGCTATGGCCGCCTACCTACAGCTTGATCACCTGCCAGTGTATCGTCTTCTCGCATTGACTAACGTACAAGGGGCGCAAGAAGAAGTGCGCTCGCCGCCTTTCTAAGTGTCCTCGGGATATGGCATCCCTGGTGTGATAAACGAGTCGTGTTCCCAGTGTCATATTGCCATTTGTGCACTTGGTTAACTCGGTCGGGGATGATACCTGTAAGCGCTCAGTATTAGGTGCCCTGGCATGGTAGAGTTATGTAATGTGCCCACAAGATAAAGAATACCGTATACTCCATGGGATGCCCAATAGCCACATTCAACGTTGTCAAGAACGGTGCTGGAAGAGCGTTACAGAAGTAAGTGCTCCTAAGAGGTATCAGCACCCGGGGCCGTACCAATATTGCTTTGGCCGTTCGTGAGACTCGCCGGCAAACTTGGGCGAACGACCAAAGTCGCCAACGGGTGCGAACCAGTCTAGGAGTACAGGATCAGGGAGTGCGCAAAGTGTTCCCCTGGATGCTGGTCGCCTCACAGAAACGTTGAAATACGGCCTTTACCCGGATTTCAAGTTGGGTCCCCCTCCGCCTTTAAAAACATCCGGATGGAGGGTATTGGCCATCGAAGTGTAACGAGATGACGCAGAAAAGAAAAGAACCGAGGAAGATGATTGTGTCCTATCTCTGGGACATATCTGTGAATTCGAATGCTCTGGGCTACAGGGATGTGTAGGTGAGAAGGGAGGGGTGCTTACACTCAAATCAATTGGTCCGATCAACGATAGGGATGACGCATAGTCCACGACCTACGGTACAGCGCAAGGAAAACCTGAAGATTACATGATCAATGAACAAGCTGCAGAAAAACTGGAACGTGACCAATACCAGCACAGACATCATCACATTAACCACGGGAAGCGCATCACCTCCAACGAAAAGACGGGGCATCTGTAATGGAAATAGTAAATCGACGGGTCGAGAATCATGCTCACTCCTAGACCTGATCCAGGGATCGTGACCCTAGCCTTGAGTGAACATGGCAAGTCTCTGACTCCGACGTGGGGGACGTATGCTTGGTGTTTCCACGATATCAGAGGGTGAAGAACCAGAACGTCTGGCATCAGTGACTTAGTAACCTTTCAAAGACGTTGTCAACGAGAGATCATCACGGTAATTACGCCTTGTGTTTGCGAGCTGTCCCACTGAGAAGGTAAGTTTGATTGGGGCTGCCTTCTGTTCCGCGAGGCCGGCAATCCGAGTCGGGCACGTGCATAGAACTCTACTGCCACCATTTACTACCACTGCACCATTTACTCTTGAATATCAAGACTGTTTGAAGTGGGATGGGTTCGTACAAATTTTATGAAAGGACGACTCAACATTGTGGGGTTGACAGCTTACAATACAGATCCAACGGCAATCGAAATCCCAAATCCCGATCGGGCTGAGACGCAGTGTGTCGCCTTCAAGCTGGACGACTGTCATCTTGTTGGTGGAAATACGTCTGGCCACCTCCGTCAATGGAAGGTTGGAAGTGGGCAGGAAGTCGGTCCGGCGATGAAAACAAAGGGTGAAGTCTTCGCTGCAGTCGTGTCGATGGATGGGGAATGGATAGTGAGCGGCGACGCAGGGCACAAGATCACCGTCTGGAACGCAGCTACTCACCAAGCCGTGCTTAAGATTTTGGTGCATACGGCCCGCGTCTACACAGTTGACGTCTCGATCGATTCCACTCGGATTGTCTCAGGATCGGAAGACCAGACAGCCCGTGTCTTTAGCCTCGTTTCAGGTATTAGAGTCCTTCCTCCCCTGCTGCACAACGATGCTGTTCTTGGTGTCAAATTCTCACCGGATGGCAGTCAAATCGCCACGGCTACATATCAAGATACGTTTGTCTATGATGCACACTCCGGTGACAAATTGTTCGGCGTTCCAATTGAAGTCGCTTGGAGGTCAATGACTGCGCTCGCCTGGTCCCCTGATGGCGAACAGCTCTTCGTCGCCTCCGTAGGCAAGACGATCTCCATCGACATATCCACGTCTTCTCATTCCGAGTGGCCTATCCAAGATGACGAAGAAAACGCGTCTGTTGTGACCCGCGGTCAATTCGCCGCTTGCTCAGCAGGTTCTTCGGTCTCGTTTTGGGATTATACTTCACGCAAACAGATTGGCAGTACCATCAACCATGCGACAGACGTTAATTGTATTTCCGTGTCCTACGACGGGAGGTACCTTGCGTGCGGTCATGACAAAGGAATCACGGTCCACAATCTCAGTGATGTCCTTCCCAGTGCTTACCTCCATGTGCCTCGGGTATCTCGAGTTCCACTGATGGAACTGCGTAATCCGGCTTTCGAATCGTGGCTGCTAGGCAACCTATCGGATACAGAGAGGATATTATCAGACGAAATTGAGCAGGGTTCAAAACCCAGGCACTACGCGCTTGCGGCTAGGTCCCTCGTACGGTCACGCTCGAGAAAATGGAACACAGCAATCGAGGACGCGGACAGGGTAGCTCTTTTCCATATCTAATGTCCCCATGTATGTTTGACTGAGTGCACACAAAGTCCCTTCAGATCAAGCAGTCGCCCATAGGCCAGATTGCAATGTCCCTCGCCCTCATCGGTGCAGGTAAACAGGCGGTTGCACTCGATAACTTTGATTTCGTGTTCCTTGACGGCGATCCGAGTAATAGCATGCTTCTCTTGGTCATCAAGGTACGTGCTTGACACATTTTATATGCGCTGCGATTGAATTTTAGCCCTCTTAGTATATTCTTATGTTTACGTGCGGCGAGCACAAGCGAGCAATGTCACGCCTTCAGCGGTTGATCGCTTCCGCCGATGAAAAGGTGAAAGGCCACTACGCCCAGGTGTGTACACCATACAACTTCAGGCAGTAAATATTGTTGTTGATATCCTTGGCAGGTCCTCGGGAGCATGTATCTGAAACAGGGTGACTATGAAAATGCGGTGCAGACACTCAAGCTTGCGGAGATCCCTTCCACTCTGCAGGATACCAGTCCTTTAACGGCGATCTCTCTTGCAAGTTTTCCGTTGGCATTTTGTTATGATATGCACTCACTTCCTTTGGAAGATTTTCGGCTGGAACTTTGATGGTCTGAAGATCACCACATGGCAGTGCCTATGTGAAGCTCTGTACACCTCTGGACGGATAAAGAAGGTTGGAGAGACTCTCTTGGAGATGGTTAGCCCAATGGATGAGGACGAGAAAGAGCCTACACACGGTCGCATTCTAGAACATATCGTGATGCGGTCGGGTCAAGTGACGTTGCTTGCGTGGACCGGAAAGTCGTCCGCATGCAATAGCTGCCTTCCCAACTCCCCCACCGTATACAGCCAGGGTCTGTTTGTTCCTCCATGCATTGCACGAGACGAGCTGGAAAAACGGGCGGACAAGCTACGGGCCGTAATCCCACTCACTGATGCTCTTGTAATCTACGACCGTCTTACTCGCTTGCAGCCGGTACGGTTTGCTCACTTTCGCCTTCACCTCCCGTGCATCGTATTCGACGTGACGGATCTTAAACAAGAACAAGGGAGCGTATATCGTGCAGAGACTACTGGACTCGGGGAAGTGGAAGTTACAACGATGGACTCGCTCCCGCTGACAGAGCCACGGAGACTGGTGTTGGTGGACACACGGATCCATTACCTCGACAAACTTCATGGCGTACCCACTGGGGACGACAGGTTGGTATCGGATGTGGGGTCGATCTCGGACTCGGACTCGGGAAACAGTGCGGACGCGGACATCGAGTTGGTGCATGTACCGATCGTTGAGGAGGCCCCCCCGGATACTCAGCCGAATGCGTACACATGCGCCCTGGAGCTGATCGCACGCTTGGAACAGCCCTTCAGTTCATTGCTACTTCTGCGACAGTCAGATGGCGCATACAAGCGGGTGGCCGCTGAACACGATATCGTCACGCGTTGGTCAGGAAGCAAGACTGCAAACGATATCCGCGTGGAGGTCCTGGAAATACTGTGATGGGGCTTTTAGATTCATGATTGTTCCTTTTTTTTTTGCTGGCACCTGGCGTTCAGGATTTCTTGTATAATGTTGGTATTCTGCCGAGCACGTATAGCTCGTTTCCTTGTTCTCATCGCATCGTGCATCTTTGTCGATCTCGGTCCTAGCACCCATGTTTACCAGTAGCATGTTCGTGCCGGCCAGACAACGAGCTTTGTCAGTGAACAAAATACATGGGTCCTCAGTACCGTGATACATCTACACGACAGAGTTCACGCAAGTAACTGAATTCACCACGAGCGAGTGCAGATGAGCTCGCGGAGTCATCGAGACACTCCATAGACTGGGATATGCACTACTCCATGTGTGCAGTCAGATTTGTAACTATGATCGCTATCAAATAGTGTGCGAGCAGTTCCTCTAGATCCTCGTGATCTTCCAGAATTACCAACAGTCAGCCTTCGTTTCGGAGATGTCGCATCCCGTTTTCGCCCGGAAGCACCCTGATAGAGGACGTTGGGCAAGAGCCGGCCCGAGGAAGGCGATTATGCCTGTTTGGGGCGCATCCGTGAATTCGACCGCCCTGGCTTTGGAGGAACGTGCGCACGAGACATGGACAGCTGTCGCCGAAAAAAAAAGCGAAGGCGGTACGTACGCTCGCATGAACGGTGTCGGAAAACAATACGTTGAACGAGCATTGGGAATGTCGCACGGTCAGAGGACTTAGTAAACGTTCCCATGCTATTCTCGGAACTGACGAGGACTCGCCGGATAGATTTGTTCTGTGTCTGCCTTCTCAAAGGACATGTAGCAAGGTGACACGGGTGCGTCGGGGGTGAGAGCAACAGCAGTGGCTGCGATATTCCAAATAGGAGTTCCTCTCTGCTCGTTGTCCGGGTCGAGCCGAGTGGGAAGGCGGAGACTGCTTGGACAAGCCGACTCAAGCAAACAGCGCCGCCGGGGCGCCAAGGCATGTCCTAATGATACGAACTCAGTGTGTGAGCATCTCGAGCTTGTTCTCAGCGACAGCTATAAAGGCAGAGAGCAGGGCACCTTCAGGCGGCCACCGCCCGAGTTCGAGTTGCGGTAGACAGCAGGCCACATTGTTCCTGTGCGCCGTGAAGTGGCCTGGCGGTCCGACTGCCAGGCGGGCTTCGAGCGGGGAGGGATGTCGGACAGGTGCCGACGCACGTTCGCTGTGGCGTGCAGACGTCCCATTCGAGGCAGTCAGGCGGACGCTCCGAGGCCGAGCTCCCTAGTGGACTGTCACGTTCGTCCAATTTTTATCATTTTCGCTGACGAGGGAAATTAGCCTTGACTGAGTTTTGATATGCCTCGAATGGAGACGTCGCTGGAAAGGTAGAGTGAGGATCGTTATCTTGACTAGCCGAATCGGTTCACAGGCCAGAAACGTGCCAAATTACCATTCCGTTACTGGCAGCTGGTTGGGTTGGTTCGTTTCCCGCGCGCTCTTAAAACGCGACACGACCTCCCCCAGCTTATCACGTCGCCGCCATTTTCCTCCCCCGCGATGATCACCTTTCTCTCCAACCTGTCGCGGTTGACGACCTCGGCAGCTTTCTGGCTTTCCATTGTCCTCCTGGTAGCCTCTTACCTCCTGCTCGCCACCTGCTGTACGACCGTCAAGCAACGATCATGGCTGCTCACGACACTCAGTAGCGCTCTCATGTCTCTTTTCAGTCTTCCGCTCGTTGTGCAGTTCGCTTTCGCCAGAGGGCAGCTGAAGCACGTCTCCATCCCTCCCATTGTTACCGACAGTGTCGCCAGGTTTTTCCAGGCCTACCTCATCGCGTTGGTTCGATCAGTGTATTTCGTTTGCTTCAGTGTAACCAACCCGTTCTAGTGACTTGACAATGGGCGTGCTGTTCTATCGCAGCAAGGTCAACCTCCTCACCGGATGGATACATCACTCGCTCTACGTTTTCATTGTCGAATATGCCATCCAAAGACACTGGAGTCATATTTTCTGTTTGTGCGCTATCATGGAGGTGGGTTTCCTCATTCGGGCCGAAACTTCCAAGTGTGAATATCCTGACGACTGCCCGACTCAGATTCCAACGTTCATCCTGGCTCTGGGAAGCCTCGCGCCACGTCTCCGTTCCGATATCATCTTTGCTATTTCCTTCTTTTCAACGCGCATTGTCCTCCATATCGCTTTATGTGCCACCCTCGCCGTCCAGCGACGTGAAGTCACTAACGGCTCATTTGGTCCGGCTATCCTCATGGCCTGTATATTGCCCCTTCACGCCTACTGGTTCTCGGGGTGCATCAAGGGTCTCCTCAGGCAAGCGAAGGCCACAGAGAAATCTGTTCCTGTGATGAAGCTGCCCGTCAATACAGTCTTGCCACCAGGTACGTCCCCTTTCCGCTTCCGTCTCCTGATTGCCTTGCGATGCCGTGCACATAGAACGCCCGATCACGCCGACTATATCCGTGCCCGTCTCATTGTATGCGCCTCGCGCGTCCCTCGCACGGCGTCGTACCGCACTTCGTATGGCGGTGAGAGCACGGTGGGACCAACTCAAGCTCTGGAAAGCTAGTGGTCGGTTGAGTGATGTGCAGCGTCGGGTCCGGGCGGCCCTTCCAGGTAGAGACCGCGTCTACCAGTACGTCGGGTTGGAGACCGGTGGGTATAGTTTATCTACCGCGCCTTCGGAACATGGTCTAGAGCTGAGAGAAGCGACGTCTCTTTCATGACACTTTCTCCCTGAACTAATTTTCTGTTGATGACTTGGCGCCGATTCACTACTCCTGCCATTTTGCCGTCACGCCCCTTGTTTGTTCTGTTGCTCGGGCGCTCATGACCGCGAGGTGTTCCTACCGTATATACCCTACTCGCCCTTTTTTTTACTTTGTTTTTTCCTCGCTATGGCCCACCACGTCTGTTTTATGTCCACATGCGTATCTCTTGGGATGTGGGTTGCTAGAAGGGAGAGGACTTGCTGGGTTGTACTGTAGCGACCAATTGGACGTGCTCGAGACGGAGGGGGTTCTTGGGGCAGTGTTGTGACTGGGTGCCCCAATGTAATGGCATGAACCCCAACAATTCGTGTGGCACAACTTGGCTGTACATACCATCTCCAACTACCTATGCGACTCGTCATACCGTTTCGTATTTACGTTGCCTCGCGTGGCCACAATACATTTTGTAAACCTACTACTTTGGCAGACAGGTTCAGGTTTCTCTCCGCGGGTAAGTTGGGAGGTACTATGTTGTTGAACCCGTGTGAAAGTTTGTGTGTTGGGAGGTGCGAACGAGAAGAATGATGGCGCGAAAGGCTATGCATGGACAGACAGCTCCCTTTTTTCACGATGCACGAGCAACCCCTCAATATAGTAGTTCCGCCGGGCCGGGTCTGGATCTCATGGACGTCGACTAAGAGAGTTTTGCGAGGTACCGCAATAATACTGTCTTTAGGTGGTGTAATAATCGCCCGTGAGAATCCGCCATCCCCAATTGACGCGAACGACACTGGCCCAGCCCCTGTTTGTCACCCAAGCCACCACAAACCTCACATGACACAGACGAGCTGGTCACCAGACTAGAATTCGCGGACGTTCTTGCGCTATGCCCACTCCCCTTCCAGAGGTCAACGTATCGCCGACGAGGATCCCAGTTACCTCAGTGCGTACCAGGTTTGCCTTACATAAATGTGAGCAGGAACTCGCCGCGTCCCAGGACAAGCTACGCTTTGTCAGGATCCTCGGCTTCTTGCTACTCCATGCACCCAATCGAGGTGTTCGAGCTGAGGTCGCCAAATGCACACACTCACGCAATGACAGGCGACCTCGCCAACGTCGGTGCATCCTTTGAACGCTACGTCATCGTATCTTGTGAATCCCCCATTTGCCTTCGTTTCCTCTATGCTTGTTTACTTTCCGTGCTTGCCAGTCAAGAAGTACAGAGGTTGAACGCCGAAGCCTACCGAGCACCCTTCAGGGCCCTCTTTCGAGGCCGAGAAGGAAGAGATCAAGAAAAATATTACCCAGGCCCCTAAGAACCACCGGACCGCCAAATTCATGTTAGTCGATGACCACGACGTTATCCTTTGTCCCTCTTTTCTTACTGCTCGTCTTGCACAGGCTCTTCTTCGAGACAACTGGAGGTGCATGGTAACGGGCGTGGTTGACCTGGATATCCCTCCCAGCAAACTAGATCCGACGATCAAAGTCGCTGTCCGTACACAGTGTGCCCATATTATCCCAGAGTCTATGTTCTTCGGTGTGCTCCCTGAATCGGACGAGAACCGCAAGGTGTGTGGCTATAGGTGTTCACACCGTAGTGAGGAACTGACATCCGAGTCTGGATGATTAGCTTGACTATCCCGCTTCTACACTGGCTGTTCTCCAGCGCTTCCATTATGACATCCAGAATTTCCACGGGGAGCGGGTCCACTCCCTGACCAATACCTTGACTTTGCTCCCGACCGTACACGATGCGTTTGACCGACTGAAGTTGTACTTGTACTTCGAAGCCACGGTGAGCTTCGGGATTCTCATATCTTTTCTGAGTGACAACACTCACCGGGTGACGTTCAACTAGTCTGAGGAGAATTATTATGAGATTAAATGCATCGGTTTTCTCCCACATGCCGATGTGCGCCAACTCATCATGCTTTCAACCACAGACCCTGCAAATCCTCCGGCTCCTGCCTCCGAACTGCTTGCTCTGCATGCCACTTGCTGCAAGGTTGCCCATCTTTCTGGTGCCGCGGAGCCCATAGATAAAGTTTATCGCGATGCAGACGAGAGAGGTGCCTTGTCGCCGGATGGCGCTTCAGCTGACATGCTCAGCTATACGCTGTTGTCACTATTGGAACAGAACACCACAACTGTATATTAGAATACGGCATTGCCGTTAGGTTTGTCTGATGCTGGCGTATACTGATTGTGTGAGGTGGACTACTCTATGAAACCGTAAATACGTGGAAAATTATGTACCTGTCGCTGCGTGCCTGTTCTTATAATCGTGATTGGTCATCAATCCCTCGCAGTGCTCTCGCGAGTTGTGATATCCAGCCAGCTACCAGTGCAAGAGAGCGTCGACTCTACCATGCCAAAGCAATCCGCCGCGGATGGTTTAGTATCGATACACGACACATGGCAATCTCGTCGTCGGCGAGCACGGACTCTACCTCGATGATCTTCCTTTTCTGGTTAGAAGCGAATTCGAACCTGCATATCAGGAACATCTCAGAGATGTGGTCTTTCTCAAGAGTGAGCAGACAAACTTCAAGCGTTATTCATTGCCCCCACGTGCTGACGTTTCCAGCCCTCTGAACTGACAGCGTGGCTGTTGGGCTGGTTCTTGCTACCCTCTGCAGTCGCAGTGATGCTAGCAGAGGGACTCGGAAGCTCTGTGCACGGCACGTCCGTATCCTTATGTGGCCCTTGCGCATTCAGTTTTCCGCTTCTTCAAATCAGGTCAATTTCTCGAGTTGCATGCGGACCCGCATGACCACGACTTCGAACGTCGCAGTCGCTTCTGTCACCAAGCTTCGGAGGTTGTCCCTTGCCTTCATCCATCCGACAGTGGTACGGTGCGATATCGCTACGAATCCTTGTAAGTAATAACGCTGCGGGAGGCAGATCTACAGTTCATTTCCCGCTAGCAGAATTTGATTACCGGACAGTATCGTTTCGGCGTGCTTGGAATTCAGGCCCACCCCATGAGCCTTCGGCAATGCAAAACGCTGTGATCATGAGACTGGTGCCGAACTTGGGTTGCTACTATCCATTATCAACTCACTCTGCCTTGCTACGTAACGCGGGTATGTCAAGTTTTATCGTCGGCGGAAAATGCCTGAATTCCAGGAGAAGGAAACGAGAGGTATCATAGTGGGACGAGTTGCCTGTCTGCGCGTCGTTGCGTCTTCGTTAATGACACAGCGTATGGAACTGCCCATTCGTCGGGTGTCGCGCTATACTTGTATGTACCTGTCATTAGGGCAGTGATATCCGCGCGAATATTCGCCATCCTGTGACCCCGTCCCACGATCGATGTCGCCCGCCCAGTTCCACATTTGCGTGGAATCAGGAAAGAAAAAAAGTAACACGTATGTACACTTGGGCTTGGTTGGGCGACAATCTCCTCTCCCGGAGCGAGATGGGCAATAGCTCTCCCATCTGAACCACGCTCGGAGTCTACAGATATTTTCTTATGCTTTCGGTCGACTACACAACAATGCTGGGAAGTGTGTGCACGCCGAGTCAATTGCCACAATCAAAGTCCATCCGAAACTTGGAAAGACGGTGATAGGTCGTTTTGAAGAGAAACTCGGTACATTATATATGCACACACGAGTCGGCCTAGGGGATCTAGCGAGTGTTTCAGGCATAATCCACAAACGACTGCAGCTTCTGTGCGATTCTCGGCGGGAACTTGAAAGCGACGAGCTTCTCCCCAAATGTCCGCACGATGTCTGCGACGCCCGACTTGAGCGCTGCGGAATGGGCGACACGTTAGTCACGCTCAGGTCGTGCAATGTGACAAGACAGAGAAAGAAAGAAAGAAAGAAAAAGGACGTACCGTCGACAACGGTCCCGATCGCTTCCGTTGCTTTCGCCACTTCGACTCTGGTACGCTCCTTCTCTCGAAGTACCTTGGAATCCCCCTGAAAGGCCTCGTCTGCAGTGGGTGGGACGTACAACTTGGTCACCTCGACCTGATACTCTTCGAGCACGGTCAAGAAAGACAAGAACGCCTCCAGGATGCGTGGGATATCACGTTGCACCACACCATAGCGGTCCTCGGTCAGCGACGCACAAACAAGTCCGGCGAGCACTATAACAGATTTAGTCCACGTCAGTCGGTCTACTTTTCGTACAATGCTTCTCAAAACTGGGTCACCCACCTTGAACGACGAGCGCATCCAGATCTCGATTCGGAAGACACTTTTCGACAACCTTGTTGGTCCGATCTCTGCGCCACCATGCATCCCATACTCCAGCTGCATCTTGACACCATGACGGTGCGTGCTTGGTGGCCCAATCTCGGAGTTGTACTTTGGCGCGCGAAACATACGTGTTAAATATGCTTGACTGAGGAGTTGTAACAGGAGCTGTTGGTGCAGTCGGAGGGGGCGCAGAAGCAACCAGATGAGTGGACGTCGAGCGGAAGAGCTCTGGGATCGGTGCATCCATGACGCGCGAACCAACCTCGGAGGCGATCGCATCAGCAGCCTTGGACATGTCCGAATCAGACGCGAACGTGTCCAGCACCTTCGACACGGGGGACTGTATCGGCGCTTTATAGATCGCTTTTCGCAAGAGCGGCGTTGCAGGTGGTTGGGACGTTTTCGGCACGATTGCTGGGGCAGGCACACTAGCGGGTGCGGGTGCACCTCTGCGGAGGAACGTCTGATAGTCATGGCCAAGTTGCAAGAGTGATTCGCGCGCCAGAGTGCTCCACAGACTTGGACTGAATTTTTGGTCAGAAAACAGCGCCGTTCGACGGGAGGCGCTCGACGCATGGTTTTCTAGCGCAACATCACGTAACTCGGCATAGGCAAAGTGGAGGTATAAAGGATTGGTGGACGTGATACCCGAGACGAGCGTCACGTTAGGGTCTGCGGTGGTGGATGCAACTCTGGCAGGCTGGCGGGGTGTTCAACGCACGAAGAAAGCACGGCGGAAGGTGGCATACCTGAGGGATGTAAACATCAAACAACGCTTCAGCGAATTCCCAGTTTGTAAGCGTGAGCACTCCAAGAATGAATGCATGCGACTCGAGGGACAGATGCTTTAACGGCAAGGTCAAGGTCCAAGATCCCCGGACAAAGTGGCCAACAAACGGCTTGAGAAGCGATCGGACGACGGGCATCCTGAGAAGGAGTGGCAATAGGATTAACCGCGCCAACCCAAACGCGATAGTGTAGACCACAAATGACGCAAGCGCGAAGAGCGTGATGGTGAGCAAAAGCATGACGAGATTTCGCGGCACAAAAGGCTGCATGTTTTAGAGTCACGAGACACGCACAACGATCGCGGCAAGGCAAGACTCACCGCGCTCGAAGATGGTTGCATTTTCGCCCAGCGGAAGACAAACCGCTCGAGCATGATGTTCCGAAGTGCAAAACTAATCGAAAGCCATGTTTGCGCCAGCACGAGGAAGATGAATTGGCCATTGAGGTGGTAGGGATGCTTCCTGTGCGACGCAATTACAGGCCATGACGTGTGCATACTACAACCTGCCACACATACCTTGACTTGATGAAGAGGCTCAGACGCATATCTTCGCTTCCAGACCATGTGCGGACGACCTGGAGTGTCAAGAGAAGTGAGGACGTGATGTAAATTGCAATCCATCGACGCGTCGTTGGCTTCGCGAGCGCAGCTGCCACCGTTTTTGACGGAGAAGATGCAGAATCCGGGGTTGCTGAGCTGGTGGATTAGTATGCGTGGTCAACGTCTGTGATAATCTACGCACGCGCCAAAAGGGCCTTCCGTACCACTATGACGGGTAGAACGCCAAGAACCCACGTTAATGACGCGTTGACCCATATACTGGGCCTGAACAGCCGTAAAAGAATGCTAGCATCGTCCCCGCTGGGCAGTAAAACAGTGGAAGCAAGGGAAAAGGCGGCAGAGTAGGCGAATATATTGTTGAGGAGTCGATGGCTCAGAACGGATTTCACCAACGGCTCAAATGTTTGTGCTGCAGGGGGTACATTGGTCGAGGGGCGTGGAGTAGACGTAAAACTGGTCGTTGTCTTCGCCCCGAAGTTCGCGATGGTAGACATGGACCAATTAAACACTTGGTTGTTGCCAGAAACTACTAGTATGTCAAGTGCGTTCAAGTATGTTTATGTAAGTAATTGCTGACGCACGTCGCGTACTCACATACAAGATTGAAGAGGTCGCCAACCGCTATGATGCCATAGCATGCACGAGTCGTCCAACGTCTCCCTGAGAGCCCTCTTGCCCCGTTTGTCTGCCACTCCATCTCCCTTCATACCAGGCCTCCGTCTCATTCGTGACCACATCGATGCACTCGGTCACACCTTTTTTGGCGGCTGGCCCGAGGAACAGAAGCTCGCCGCCCGCACCTTACTCCTCAATGAGCTCGGTCTTGCCTGGGATGAGTCTGGGAAAGGCCGCTATCGGGACAACTATTTCCCGCCCGTCGTCATTCCCACCGCCAACCGCCCATCCCATCAGACATCCGTGATGAAGTCATCTGATTGATCAAGTCCAAGGTCGCCTCGGGTGTGTATGTGCCCTCCAACGGCTTGTACCAGTCCAAGTGGTGCTGCGTCGCCAAGAAAAATGGTTCCATCCGTATCATTCACGACCTGCAGCCACTCAATGTGGTTGCCGTCAAAGATGCTGCCACACTCCCTTACGCCGAGCACTTCGACGAGCAGTCAGCTGGTCGTTCTATCTATACCATGATGGACTTGTTCGTCAGCTTTGATCACCGTGCCCTTGCCGAGGCATCACGCGACATCGTTACGTTCCGGACACCGCTGAGCACGTTCCGTCTTACTCTGCTGCCCATGGGCTGGACTGACTCGCCCGCGATATTTTCAGAATGATATTGCATGTATCCTCCAGGATGAAATCGACATCACGCCCAACTTCCAGGACGACCTCTCGCTTGCATGGGCGGGTGATTCGAACACGTACGCGGTATTGGAGAGCAGGTTAGAGGACTTCAAAGCGAGGTGGTGCGGGATTGAACGGGTTGGGCGGCTGATTGATCGATGGCTCTAGTACGCGGACCGTTGCTAGGTGCGCAAGGCAAGGGATTCGTGATGTTATTCATGGTGTTTTGGAGTTGGGAAAGTGGAGATCCTGTGACACGGGTAAACGTCGATGTGAAGGATGTAGGTTCTTCTCTGTCCATTTATCATACGAAAGAAATCATTTGTGTCGACCGCATGCTCAAAAACTAACTTTTTGGTCACCGGGGATGGGATCCCTTGTAGCGATCACATCAGAAGAACACTCTACATTCTACGTTCCGACCGGGACACAGGAAATGTCAGTGTAAAATTTGAAGAGGGCGTCGAGGAAGCTTTCGATGTCATCGCTGAAATCTCTGGCAGGCAAGTGTAATTTCCCATCATTGGACGGAGACCAGCCAACTTGGAGCCTGTCTAACACTCTCATCCTTGGCAGCGTCACAACTGCAAAATGGGTCAGGAGCTGCTTCATCTATACCTCGGTTGGCAACCCAGTCAACTACTTCGTCACCGACGAGTCTTATACCGTCAGCCCATCGGGCATGCCTGAATAAATTCTATTCTCCGCTTATCTCGTCATTTTCCCAGCCCCCTGTCCGTCCTCGGCTACATGCCAGCGCACAATCGGGTGATGTGGGCCAGCGTTTTTGGTGCACGAATGGATTGGGCAATGCAGGGTCAGATGTATCAAGTGACCAAGACACACGGGAACTTTCTCGCGACAACCTAGATTATCACCACTGCATTCTTTGCATGCCAATGGATGCGATTGATGAGGCAGTAGGCGGATTCAGCAACACTCGTGAGTGTGCTGCACATATCTAACTTCGTATGAGTGGGACTTCAATGAAGGGTCCCCATCTTGTGGAAATATTCCGATATATGACTCGGTTTTTCATTGCGTCTGGAATGTGCGTCAATGCAATAGACAGTGGGGCTGTGTCGATGGTCTGGGGCGTACGTCGCCTTCCGATATTCAATTCATCTTATGGCTTATCCAGATGCGCTGCATTAATATGCAACGCTCTAAAAAAATAGCATCTTTATGCCGATAGTTGGCCGACCAAAGTATGAACCTTTCTCCGGTTCCTTGCCGGCAATAAATTAGCTGGTGTGTCGTCAGCAGCAGAATATTAGTCCACCTCATACAACCAGTATACGCCAACATCAGACAGATTTAACGGCAGCGCTGTGTGCTAATATACAGTTATGGTGTTCAGTTCCGATAGTGACAACAGCATATAGCTGAGCATGTCAGTTGCTCACTACGGTGTGAGCACCTATGACTACACACCTTACGATCCTCGTTCGATTCAGGGAGCACACCGGAGAACAGAGACTCTGGGATAATATGGGTACACTGTCTCGGTAGCGACTTTGATCGTCGGACCTAGTTCACTGGGAGGGATATCGAGGTCAGCACGTCCGTTACCATGCACCTCCAGTTGTCTCGAAGAAGAGCCTGTGCAAGACGAGCAGTAATAAGAGGGACAAAGGATAACGTCGTGGTTATTGACTAACATGAATTTTGGCGGTCCGGTGGTTCTTAGGGCCTGGGTGATATTTCTCTTGATCTCTTCTTTCTCGGCCTCGAAGGAGGGCCTTGAAGGGTGGTCGCTAGGTGCCGGCGTTCGACCTCTGTACTTCTTGACTGGCAAGCACGGAAGGGAGATAACCATAGAGGGAACGAAGACAAATGGAACATTCACAAGATACGATGACGTAGCGTTCCAAGAATGCACCGACGCTGGTGAGGTCACTGCTGTCATTGCGTGAGTGTATGCATTTGGCGACCTCAGCTTGAACACCTCGGTTGGGTGCATGGAGTAACAAGAAGCCGAGGATCCTGACAAAGCACAGCTTGTTCTGGAGGCTCCAGGACAAGCTGCGCTTTGTCAGGATCCTCGGGCTGGAGCGCGGCGAGTTCCTGTTCACATTCGAGGCAAACCTGGTGTGCACTGAGGTAACTGGGATCCTCGTCGACGATACGCTGCACTTGAGGAGAGTTGGCCTCTGGAAGGGGAGTGGGCATGGTGCAAGAACGTCCGCGAATCTAGTCTTGTAAGCAGTCGTCTGTGTCATCTGAGGCTCGGGTGACAAACAGGGGCCCAGAGGGCGTGGTAAATTTCGCTCGCGTCAATTGGGGATGGTTTGAAGTTACTTGGGAATGCCGCCCGCGCCGGCAGAAACCTTGCTTGACGATTATAGTGGCGTTGACCGCGGCAATTACCGGGAAGACTACACAAAAAGGGAAAGTATTTCAGACGTCAGACACAACAAAAAAGGAAACTTTTTCCGTCGTTATACAGTTCCCACGGATTTTTGGGGGCGAGAGAAACCTTGTCAAGCAAGGTAATTCTGAATCCACAGGATTGATCACGTTGCGGTGAGCGACCATTGCAACGTAGGATCTTCGGTCAAGCATCCGACGTAGCTCCCACGCTTCTTTCCTCCAAGCTCCTCATCGACTTGTCTTTACATTTGTCAAGTCGGTTCACCGTCCAAACCCAAGAACAAGTTTTCCGAACCGCACTAGGTTTGTATTGGTCACAGATCCCCCCGCAGAACGTCACGGGTCAAGCTGATCTCCGGGAAGTATTACACAACAAACATATTCGTAGGTACGACCTATGGGGTGCTGTCAAGTCGAGAAGAAAAAGTGCTATATATCAGACATTGCGGCCGAAAGAAGGGCTGCTATACCAAATCCTGACAACTGTCATTCCACACTCACCCAAAAGCTGCCTCTCACGCAGAACCTACCGCCATTCTCCCCAGGACTTCCCAAACGTGTTCCGTCGCGCCATCGTTCCGTGCGGATGCCATGGTCGCAGTCGGTGCATTATCCCCGCTCGCTGTGCCTCGAGCAGGCGAGCCACCGCCATCGCTCAAAGTGGATGCGTTAATGCTCGTCGAAGGTGCTCTGGCACGTGGTGAAAGAAAGCCGCACAGTGCCGACGAAAGCCCGCCTGTGCTCTTGCCCATATAGAACCTACTTCCCGTCTTGGAACTCTTGGAAATGCCGTCCTCCGCGTCCTCGTGTTTCCTGTTTGGGGACTCAGTGCATGTCGCCAGCGTCGACGGATGGAGTTCTTGACCCCCCTGCGCAACTTTGGCTCCGTCCGACTTGCGCTGTGCGAAGCGGTACCTTGGTCGGTTTATCGTCACAAACGCCAGGTCCGAGGCACGGGGATACCTCTCTGATTGTGATCGTCCCAACGAGGCTTTGATCTTTGTTGCCTGGTTTGAATCCAGGAGTCGCTGAGAGTGCGAGCGAAGGATGGGCGGTGCAGTCCATGGTGACGACCCGAACTGCGGGCGGGTTGAGGTGGGCATAAATGGTAGACAAAGAGTAAACTCTCTGGGTGGATTCGAGTCCATGTTAGTGTCAGGTTCTCCTGTCGGCAGTGGATTATCTTTTAGCGAGCCTTGGGAAGCGGGCGTCTTCGAGCGTAAGATAGACGATTTCAAGCCTCTTGTGCCCAATACGGTCTTCTTTCCGTTGTCAACTGACAAGGCTCGTTTCAGAGCTATCTCCTGGATGCGCGCGCTCCTCCTACGCTGCAAGGGCGCCTGCACGCCCACCAACGTCTCCGCACCGCAAACTGGGTGACCCGAAGTCGCGACCACCCTTTCGTTATCTGGCAATGCACCATCTTCTCCAGACAACAAAGGAGAGCCAGAGACGTCCATGTTCTCTATGAATCGCGATTCATCAACCCCTTGGGTAACCTGGCCCTCTCGCTCGGTATTCCGAGTGATACTCCCGAGCAATACCCGCTGCCTCTTGGGTGGGCGGTCTTCGTCGCTCTCGGAGTCATCGTCTTTCAATTCATTCTCTTCTTGTACGACGGGAAGGAGTGGCAGCGTGCCGTTCCGCGACTGTGGGCCGGGCTTGGTTCGTCCTGCGAGAGGGCTAGATCCCATCAGGGCTGCATCGATCATATTGTTCAGGTCGTCGGCCTGATCCTCGGTATCATCCACCTCCATCTCCCAGGGGGTTTTCTCGTACAGTCTCCACTTTGTGTCCCGTGTCCGCACCGCCTTTGGCGCAGGCGGAACTCTGCCGCGTGTGCCCAAGCCCAAGCCCGACCTCGAGATACGGTTCTTGCCCACGACAGCCCTAATTCCAACCAGCTCCTCAATGCGTCGCTTCATCTCCGCGTCGCTCATCCTTGATAATCCGTCGTCACCATCGCGCTCTCCGTCATTCTGCCAGAAGTCGCCCTCCGGTCCAATCCGCATCCGGTAAGGCAACCGTGTGTTGAGGGCGCGGACGACCCCCTCGAGCTGCGCGCGGGACATTGTCAGGAGATCCTCGTGGCAACAAAACGGTGCTGAGGGCAACGCGGTGAGGACGATG